>NGBS01000925.1:0-35686 GCA_002245135.1 Proteromonas lacertae | reverse complement strand
CAATTTCTGTGTTATTATTCACTTTTGAAACTTGTATAATATATTAACACATGCTATTTCAAATGTAACACAATGATCAAGTGGTCAAAAAAAAAAATAAAACAATGGAATATTATAAATGTGCATTAGGTAGTTCCAACATAGTAACACAAATATCATTAACAAATGAAACTTTATACTACATTATGTTATTCCAACATAGTATAAATTAGGTAGTTACACTATAGAAAACTATGAAAAGACAATAGAGTATTACGAAAAAGCTATAGAAATTTCTGGTGGAGATGCTCAAAAAAGTAATTGTTACTATAGAAATTGTATTAAGTATATTACTATTTAATGAATAGGATGACTTTAAAAAAGCATTAGAATATTTAAAATATGCTATAGAAAACGCATCAACAAAAACAGAAAAATATCAATGTTATTACAATATTAGCGCATGTTATTATTACAATATATAAACATATGTAATTTGTTATTAAAATAGGATGAGATTGAAAAATCAATGAAATATGTTGAATCTTCACTTGAATATGCTGAAGCTGATTATCATATATATAGTATATAAATGGGACCCTGGGACATTGTCACAGAGTCCTAACGAGTTTTCTAGGGGTCCGTCCCTTTCTAGATTCAGAGTTGACTTTTACGGGGCCTTCATCGATGCAATCGATGAAGCTCCCGTAAAGGTCAACTCTGAATCTAGAAGGGGACGGACTCCTAGAACACTCGTTAGAACTCTGACACTTGTACCATAGTCCCATTTACGTAAGGTTCCTACGGGATTCCTCCCAACAGGGTCTACTTCTCAACGGGGTCTTCTTCCTTCGGGATGATCTTATAAGCACTTTTCCTAGTATCATTTATCGATGGATCAAGACAACACTCTTCATGAGAACTGCAGCTCCTCCTTCTTTGAACCGACCACAACTGTCAAGGAGCTGATGAATCATCAATTCGATCACATCAACCACACTCTTGTGGAGCTACGAGATGTCCTTCAAAGGCAACTCTTTGTTAATGTCGATATCGAGTGATCAACGATACGTTCCAAAGGATGTTAAGCAACTCTTCCTTCATTTGCAATACCAACTATGAGGAGATCTCTAGCAGGATAAAGTTAGCTTTACAAAGCATTCCTGTGTCCTTGAACGATGAGCAGCATGAAGAGCTCCTTGAGAAGATCCAAGACCTTGAAAGACAACTTCATAATACCAACAGTGATAGCAATTCCAACACGATCGTGATCAACAACACTATCAAGGAGCTGGAGAAGACTATTGAGTCCTTTACCAATACCACTAAACAAGAGACCTCCTATAACAACAAGGTGTTGGAGGAGACATCAGCTACCGCGTCGGCCATGGATGATCTGATAAAGCCGATGAGTGAGAACGTGAAGCAACTACTTGATAAGCACCAAGACTACTCTCCTAGCATTCAACAGATCACAGATGATCTCAACTCAATCTGTAAGAGTCTCGGAGTTGTCAGCTCAGGGAGTGACAACTCCGAGACTGACAGCTCTGATAATCCAACTCCTGATGTGAAAGTAAATATCCAACAACTCCTCAACAAAGTCAATGAAGTCATCGGTATCATCGGAGAGGTAAGTGCAGTCCTTGAGAATAATGAGGATACCCTTACTAAGACGATGATTGCTATGACCGAGAATCACTACTCTGCAATGGACTTCCTTGGTAAGTACCGATATAATCCATCCTCCATGGAAGTTACTGATCTCAATAGACCTTCCTCCATTTACGATCTCCTTGAAAAACTAAGCTCCTCCTTGATCCCAAATAGTATCAACACTCCCGATGATGACTCTCCTTCTTCTTCAACTCCGTCAGTACCAGTAGCTAACAATCTCTTTGAATACATCGATAAGCTTTACCAGCTCACTATCGGTCTTCAATCTCAAGTGAATTCACTTACCACTTACAGTCAGAACAATATCAACGCTGCTTTAGTTCAACTCAATGGAGATCTTCAAAGTCTCAATAGCTACTTCCAGGCCATCGTTAAAGAATTTGAGAAGCAAGGGATCAATATCAACCCTGACGATAAAAACAGTACCAATACTCTCTACGATGAAGTCATCTCAGTAAAGGATCTTACCCAGGTCCTGAATATCAACCAGAAGCAACTCTTCCAATGGATTAGAATCAATCACCTAGACTCTAGCACTGCGCGACCTGTAGCGTTCTCTCCTACTCTCAATGATAAAGCTGACCTGATCACTAACTACCTCATCCCCAATGTACCGACCGAGAATGCTAAGAAGGAGATTGAGCTGAAGTCCCAGGAAGCTATCGATAGCAGCCACATTATTAATCTGATGACAGCCCACGTTGCCTTGAATGGAGTTATAGGAACATGTCCCGAGAAGTACAAGGAACAGCTAAGCATGTTCACCTACTTGATGGACATCTACGAGGATGTAAAGATGATCGGTAAGTGGATAGCTACTGGCAATGGTAATGCATCTTCGGGAGGTTCCTCTGAAGGATCCTCTGAAGGTTCCTCAGGAGGATGCTCCATTCCATCCATTGTAGATCTCTCTTCAATCACTGATCTTCTAGGAAGCAGCTCCAGCAGTAGTAGCAATTACAACACTGATCTTCAAGAACTTACTTTTTTAGATCTCCAAAGCCTAAGGTCAACACTACACTCTTTGAGAACCAGTCACTACTCTTATCTCATCTTGGTGAGCCACTAGTTCAAGGACAACAACAATTAGTTTTCCAGGAGCTGTTCAAAGTAAATACTTCCTTAGAGTCTATCAAGGCAACTCTATCATCTTTAGGCGGTAGTAGTAATGGTAACAACTCCAATGAATTCTCTTCCGATCTTACTTCTATCAGTACTAGCTTAGCATTCAAGGTAAAGTCAAGAGACTGGTGGAAGGCGATGCCGAGAATAAGTTCTCCGTCTTCTTCTGGTTCAATGATCTCTTTGCCTATACCACAAAGACTTACAATTGGATCAATACCATTCAAGAGAAGTTCCCAGGCCTTGAAAGTAACATTAACGATGTCCATCATTTGAAGGACTTACACTTATCACAGATCAATGACTTTACCTCCCCCAACCAGCTTACGAAGATTAATGAGATCCATAGAATACTTACTCAAGATGATAACTCTGGCAATCCCATCCTTCATGTTGAGTACACAACCTGGGATGTTATCTTGAACATACCCTACCCTTACAGTAGCTTTAGTGGTGATTCACTCAAGGTGGTTGTCGGTCATGTTCCTATCAAGGTGACTTTCTTTAAACGTTTCCTTCGTATCAAGATGTGCTCTATGGAGCAGTTCAATAGATGTGGATACTCCGATGTAAGGTCCATTGAACTTAGCCTAGACAATGACCATCTCATTCAATCTAGCAATAACCCAGAGATGCTCCATCGTTACTACCAGGCACTTCTTGAAGCTTATCCTTCCTATGATGGTGGATCCAATGATGTTGAATTTCCCTTGTCCCTGTATAGCTATACTAGCTCCAATCTCGAGAGAATAAGCACTTCCTTTTACTTGAAGGACACTGGTAAGTACGACCTATGCATACGAAGCAGTGATTGTGAAGGTTATTCAACTCAAGTGTTCCTTCAACAAACACTTGATAGCAAGGTAATATCTCTTAACGATGTTAAGGTCTTTTAATTACTTGTCTTCTTCTACTATGATCTGTATCTGTATCTGGGGGTTCAGTTACTTATACTATCTCGATGATCCTGTTCTCACTGATCTTTAACAACCTACCTGTCACGATGAAGAAGTAATGGGTAACATTCTTACTATTGAGTTCATCGTTGTACATCTCAAAGGAGACCTTGATATCATTATCGAGAGGACGGCCACTGTGGTTCTTGATGTTGGTAAAGTCAGAGGTGGTAAAGTTAAGGATCTCAAGGAACTTCTCATTGAAGGGTAGGTCAATTGCCTGGTCGTAGTAGCTATACTTGATGAAGCTCTTCATATCCTCGTAACTATTGTTAGTCACCATGTTTTGGAAGTCAGGGTTGTAGTTGAAGTCATTGATCCACCACTTGAACTTAGAGGTCATAGCATCTGTAAAGGATGAACTTTACGTAAGGTCCGATGGAACTATTGATATTGAAGGAGTAGTTGAAGTAGCTGGAACTGTTACTTACTTGAGTTCTAACAACATGGACATCGTTGAAGTCCACAGGATTTGTAAGGCAGTACTTCTTGGTGTTCTCGTTGCAGGCAATGTCCTTGTTGTAGTTAGCCTTGAAGTAGATATCCTCGAGACTTACCTTAGTCTCATCCTTTAGAGTAGCATCTCCATCATTATCAACGATGTCCACCGTCTTACCTTTGTCTTGCCATCGTATAGAGATGTAAACCTTCTCCCCGAAGTAGACATCAGTAGAAAGACTGAGGATGGTGTTAAACAACTCCTTGCAAGGGATCTTGATAAGCAAGTCGAAGGCATTGTCTTTTATCGTTTGTTGGTAATCGTAATTGTCATTGCTCACATTAGTGAAAAGCATTCCTTTTTCAAGAACCTTACCTTTCTTATCAATCCAGACTCCATCGTAGTACATCCCGTGATGAGCCATCTTACTTGCCTTACGCATAATCTTAGTCATAATACCTCGGAAGATCTCGTAATGCTCTTGAACCTTTAGCAAGGATACTCCCGATTGATTGTAGACATGGATACTTCCAAGGCCGAAGGTATCAGCTAAAGTAATTTCCTTGAGACAGGCTGCTTCTACATGTAGTCGATATTGTAAGTGGGACTTAGAGAAGTTTATAAAGCTATCCCCGGCAATCTCAAAGGTGACTTCATCGCTAAGACCAGCCTTAGGAATCTCTACTCGTTGTCCTTGACTTGCAACTAAAGGGATGAGTTGATCGAGAGCTACTAAGGGTTGCACTTCATCGATGAAGTCATGTTCCTGGGAGATGATGGAGGATGGACCAGTATGGATCTTGCTCATTGTGATATTCAGGAGGTAATAAATCACTTTGGGAAATAACACAATAGCTTACTTACACTTTACGATAAGGCTTCTTGTTGAGTTCATTCTGTTGTCTCTTACTTAATCGAGCATACCCACAGGATTCCTTAAAGGACTTCTCTTGACTGAGTATGTTGTATAGAAAGTAGACTGATAAGAACCCGGTGATAATCAGCTTCTTGTAAGTTGCCTGTGACAAGTCCAGGTGATGTGCTATCCTGTTGATCTTAAGTAAGTACGGGACTCTTCCACTTGCAGTAAATCTCTTGAGCTGTTGTAGTTGTTCTATTAACCAGTCTTCCTCAGGAGGCACATGCCCGAGAGGATCGTAGTAGTAGAAGTGATGACGGTAATGATCAATAATAAGAGTCACCATCCTTGCTGGGAACAACGTTGAGATCTTGTTAGTCCTTGGAATGTAAAGTAAGCAGCACCACTTATCCTTCTGATCATGTTGATTATGAACTGTCTGGTAAAGTTCATCGAGGTTCTGATAATTAAAGACTCCCAAGTACTGTCTATTGAAGTTCTGATATTCTCGGGAGATCAATAGATTGAGTTCATCTTTCATTTGGCTTCTTACTTCCTCGGGACACTCTTCTATGAACTCTTCATCATCATCATCATCATTGTCATCATTGTCAGTCTCTTTGGAATACATGATTCCTTTACCTATCCTGACTTTACTAGGAGCTGAGTCTGCTGTGTAGCTGTACTCGTATTGTGGTACATGATTACTTTGCTCTGTGTCTATCGGTAGTGTTCTGCTTGCTGGAGATGATGAACCTTGAGATGCAAGGTACACTGCTTCAAGAACTTCAGCTGCTCTAAGTACGGGAACTGCGTATCGACTGATTGCTGATCTTATCGTTGACCACGTGGATCTCTGATTGTCTTGAATTGCATTTCCATGAACTCCATTACCAGCTACGAGGTCTAAGTTGTTCTGCCCTCCGATCTCTAAGCTTATGCTATCTACCATGGAGTTATTCATCTGGGTTAAGTTCTTGTTGCCTGATGCTTCTATCACGTAGTTGACAACCTCTTGATACTTCTCCTTGAGCTCCTGGACTGATAGTTGATTCACCATCTCGTTCCTTAAGTAGCTGCTGGAATAGTTAACTCCTCCTAAGTTGATACTATCGGTGGTGACTTCTCCGATCATAGCTAATAGACCTCGCTTCATCTCCATCTCATTGTAAGGGATTACCATCACAGGTAGGCTTTGATCCACGGGAAGAAGGTGTATCTCGACTCTTAGTTGTTGAACCATTATTCTTGCAATCCTCTTGTAATCATCTTGAGCACTTCCTGGGGCTGATCGGAATAGAACTAGTTGATTCTCAGATGGGTACACTTCTCTTGATAACACCATACACGTCCTGTAAGTCATCATCACTACTCCTTCGATAGCATCAGCGATCCATCCTTCGTTGATGTTACTTGCCTTCAACACCTGCTTATTGATCGCTGGCAATATAGCTATGAAGCATTGCTGGGCTTTTGTAAGTTCTCCTTCCTGACTCTGATTGATAAAGTCCAAGTAGTTCTTAAGCAAGTTGTTCTGATTAGCTAGTTGTAAGTACTCCAAGGGATCGTAGATCTGAGAACCATAGTTCTTGTCTTGGACATCTCCTTCATTGCTTTTAACAATCAGATAAATCAGGAGGTTGATCATCATCCCAACAAGTACTGGATGGAAGACTATATGGAGCACTCTACCTATCTTGTAAGGTATCTTTTGTAGCTGTATCATGATGGTTCTGACTGCTTTACCTACTATTCCATTGACTTTACTTACTAGGAGCCTTCCAGTATCTCTAGTGAGTATGGAGTAAGTGACTCCTGACAATGCCGAGGTTAATTCTGATATAAAGCTATCGCCAACGCCGACATAGACAGGTGCTTCTACTTCCTTGTATACGTATTGATTGTAAGCTCCGTAGTTCACTTGTTTAAGCTCTTCCACCTTCTTCCTTATGCCTGAGATGTCGGCGTCTTTATCCAGCTGGATCACCTTTGGAAGTACTTCCTTAACCTCTTCAACTATATCTTGCAAGTCCTCCGTAATTGGAACCTCCTTGAGATGATCAGCTACATATGGTCTTCCTTGTTCTTGAATCCCCGTTAAGTCTCCGACTATATTATCCAGATCATTCATTATCGTTGCATAGTCAGCATCCAGCTGGAACTTCTCTTCAGGGTTACCATTCTCAAGAGTGTTAAGGATCTTACTTACTTCATCGTTGACTATTAATTGATGAGTCTTTCCTGGATGATTTACTCCAACGACCTCTTGTTGTTGCTCCAATCTCCTCTCCGGTGTTGCTAAGTTCACTGTTCCTTGCTGTTGAAGTTGAAGCTCGGGATTATCACCGATGATAGATGCTAGTGGTTCTTGTTGAAGACTTAGGTTCACAACTCTACTGCCAGTGTTGTTACCATCCCCAGGTGGTCTTGCTTTACCATCATCATCGTCTTCCTTTGATTCAACACCTTCCTTGGCTTCCTCCTTTGACTCTGACTCTTGCTTATTCATCTGTAAGTGATCCTCTTGCTTATCATCATCATCATTATTGTTGTCCTTGTCTTGATGGGGTGCTTTGTAAGCAACTCTAACTACTGCCGGAGTCTGATAAGGTAAGTTGTTGGGGTCTACAATAGATCGATAGTAGTTCACGTACTTATTGTAATCATCTATCTGCTGATAAGGGATGTTGTAGGGGTTGTTAGGATCTCGGGATCTCACTTCCTGGAGGTAGTCCTTGAGTAATGCGTTGTTCTTCAAGTAGTAAGAGTTGGATAGATCTTCTTCTGGTTAATTATCTTCCTTGCTAATGACTTCTCTGTCCTTGACTACTACTTCTTCTTCTCCGAGATAAGAGTCAAAGAGCTTCAAGATGTCTTCCTCGTTGTTGATTGTTGCTAGTTGGTTCTTGAACTCTTGCTGAAGCTTCCTTTGTAAACAAGTCACTGCTCTTCTCTTATTAGTTGAAGGATTATCTTTGCTAGATAATGTCCGTTTCATTATGGGGGAACTTTACTTAGATAATCAATTTGAAAAGAACAACTAAGCTAATTATAGATCGGGACTATCGGCTCCTGTGAAGTCTTATAACTAGCACCTCCAACTCCTTTGACTGTGTTCTTAGTTGTTGACTTTGAAGGTGATGAGTATGGAGTCATTCCCATGCTGTTAATCATATCATCTAAGTTCTCAGGATCCATGATACTGCTACTTCTTACGGTGATCTCATCATCGGCAGAGTCAATATCGTCTAGGTACATCAACTTGCACTTGTTCTTACGGCTCTTCTTCTTCTTGCTCTTGTTCTTGAGGGCAATCAGTCTTTTACTTATTCCTCCTTCTTCTCCGATACTTGACTTCTTCAGAGATACTCTTCTCGGAGTTGACTTTACTGGTGATTGCTTATCATCGTCGGATAACTTCTTGAGGATACTCAATAGTTCACCATCATCAAGATCATTGTCCTTTGAAGTCTCTTGCTTTGTTGACCTACGATAAGGTGCTATGTCCGACTCATCAATATCTGTTGGCCTTCTAAGTCCAGTGTTGTCTCTTTCAACTAATGAGTGTGTGTACTTACGAGGCATTGTAATACCCTTTGGAATTCGTTGATTGCTTTTTTACTTATGCCTGACCACACAAGGAATCTGATTGTCATTGTCGGAAGTGACTAGGTAGATGTGATCAAGATCTTCAGATGGAATCACGATGTTACAAATCCACAGACTGACTCCTTCCATACTCTTGATCAAGATCCTGGAGTCAGTACATCTTCCGTAAAAGACAATGAGCTTCTCGACTTTGTCAGGAGCATGGACATTGATAAGGTAAAGCTTCTGAGTAGTCTTATAGATGATAGATCCATGGGGAGTGTGGGCTTTATCTTCCTCTGTAGCTGGCACGTATCGAATATAAGTCTTGATCCCTACGATGTTCTGGTTATCAGCTAAGTCATCAACTTCATCATACCACTCCTTAGATAAGTCTTCTAGTTGTAAGTCATTTGCTGGTTGTCGTGGATTGGAGATGTAATCTCTTAGCTTATAGATGGTCATGGTAATTTGCTTAAGGAAAAGACTCATTGGGAATTGCTTATGCTCCTACAGAGCTTAAGTATGATTGCAACATTGCCTGTTGATTGATGGCTCCACCTCTGGCTATTCTTCGGTACCTTCCTCCATTGAATCCGAGACGTGTTCCTCCATTGAAACCAAGACGGGCACCTCCATTAAATCCTAGACGTGCTCCTCCACGGTGTTTTCCAAATCCTATCTTACGAGCAACGTCAGCTACTTGTTGTTGTCCTAAGGCATCAGCAACCTTGGAGATGATCTTTTTGTCTTGTAGGTAGTCTACAGCCTTCTTACCTGTGGTAACAACCTTTTTACCGAAGTCCTTTAACTTTCCCCAGAAGCTTCCTCCTCGTCGGAGTCTTCTCTTGCACGTTAATAATATCTCTAGGAAAAGAAGTAATGCCTCCGAGATTGCTTATCATTATCTTCAAGGGCCTTGAGAAATCCACAACTAGCCAGAACCTCCCGGAGTTACCATTTGGTAACTTGTTAACAATTGTAAACTCCCGGTTCCACGATTGGTTTCCACGATTCTATTAAAAGCCCTTACAAGGTCACCAGCGTAGCAAGGAGAGTCAAGAGCGTGATTAGAATCATCACCTCGAGGTAATCAACACTTCTAGATAGCTTCCAGGAGTACCCGTAGGAGATCGTCTCATAGATAGGTATAGAAATAGCTTCCAAGAGTCCCCGTAGGGAAGTAGACTCCGTAGGCAATAGACCCTGTTGGGAGGAATCCCGTAGGAACCTTACGTAAATGGGACCATGGGACATTGTCACAGAGTTCTAACGAGTGTTCTAGGAGTCCGTCCCCTTCTAGATTCAGAGTTGACCTTTACGGGAGCTTCATCGATTGCATCGAGTTACCTAAAAGGACGTCCTTCTGGAGCCATATGACTTTTAGTAATACTTATTTAGATAATTTAGCTAGTTGTAAGTAAAATTGAATTATTTCTATTTGGGTTGATTATTATTTTGCATAATACATCTCCACTCCCTTTTTTGTTTGGAATCATATAATTTTTTCCATATAATCTAATAATTGATTTCAATGCATTTTTATTACAATAGACAATATTATCAGAAAATAAACATCTGCAAATATCAATATCATTGTAAACATATTCATTCCCTATTAACACCCAAATATCTAAAAATAAATATTCTGATTTAAACATCCAACAACTAGTATAACCAAATTTTCCCCAATATTTACATGAATAATCGCTTTTTGATTTACTTATATTTTCAATATACTCCTTGAACATAAACAAATATTCTATTCTTGTTTTATTACATATTTTATAATTAGGATTAGTAAATATATTACATTTCTGAGGATAGTAGTGCAAATAGTAATTACATTTAAATATGTGATAATTCATCCATATTGGTATAAGAATATCCACATCATGATCATTTTTTATTATCCCTTTGTTTCTAAAACTACCCAATTCAGAGCCAAATCCTAGAAAGTATTTTACTTGTAACATGTTTAATACTTTAATGTATTTATTTATTATATGTGTTTTATTAGTATCAAAATTAGTGGCTGTATTTATATTATACCACATGCACATTTGATTATCATTTACAAATAAAACAAAGAAACATATGTTAATAAGTAAAAATAAATGAAATATATAAATGATTATTAGAATCATTAACAATTTATAAAAATAATAGAGAGGAGTAATGTTGCTATATTTTTAATTCTATTTATAACCATGATTTTCTATTCACTATTACCAACTTTTATAGTTTTATATACACGCTCAGTTAATTATTATTATTTGTAATACAGTATATATAATCAATTAAATCACTATATTTTATATAATCACTATATATTTTAAACAACAAGAAGTAATTTAGATTTCTTTTACTAATAATTGATGAAATTTTACTGTAAATATTTTAATACAATAGAAAGAATCTATTTTATTGTATAATTCAATTGCAATAGTATTATTATTAATTACACATTCTTTTATTTTATTTTTTGCATCTACACAACAAGGATATTGCAAAACAGTCACATTACACCATTTGCATATAATTCCGAAATTTACATCTTCTTTCCAAACATATGAATGATTTTTGCTTATTTCCTTATATATTTTACTTAATGATGATTTGGTTACAATTATTAATCCACCATATACATATGCTGGACTAACTTTATATGGATATTGAAAATAAGGTATGTAGCTTTTACTGTTTTTATTTCTGTTTACAGTAAATTTACCATCATAATGTCCAAATACATGGTTATTACTTATATTTATTCTGGTTAAGATATTGAATAACAAAGAATAATTGATTAAAACATCGTCATCTGTCTTAATGTAATAATTTAGATATTTAAAGATTCTATAGCAATACTTTATAGCCATGATAGACAAAATTGTCAAATTTAAATAACTATTTTGAAATGAAAACTGTACTAAATCATTAAAAGTAGAAGTTTCTTTGTTTATTAATACTTTATCTTCATAATATGACGATCCCATAAAGAAAATGAATTTGCATTTTGTTTTAGCATTACAATAATCTTTGCTGATATATCTAAATGAAAATCTCTTCTTAAAATTATGAGGAGATGATAAAACAGCAATGATAATTTCTGGTTTGTAAAAACATGTTATATTTTTTAATACAGAAAAATCAATAATATGTGGAAGGTTTAAATCTGTATCGTTAAAGGTAGTATAGTATTTTGCCTCATTTTTAATGATTTTTGAGAATGATTTATCTAATACTCTATATAATAAATAATTTAAAAACAAATTACTATTATCAAAATTTAAATATTGAATATATACATACAATATTATACAAATTAATATAATTACAATTATCATCAACTAATATATTATTTTTGTCAACTAGTACATATTATGACCTTCACAAAATATTAATCTAAATAAATGTTATAAAAGCGGAATATCTATTGGAATATATATTATGAATCTGGAATTATTACTCTCATTTTAACAGAGTTTCTTTCTTGACCAACTAAACCAGGTCGAGATAATCTATGAAAATCTCTTTCTTTTAGTTTCATATAAGGAATTTTTTTTCTTTAATTTTGATATTATAAACTAATAAACCATCTAAATTACATATGATTCGAAATATACAAAATTGTAGTTTATATGACAAAGTAGGAAAACGAATATGTTAAAACATGTTAAGCAACTAGTACATCACTGAACTTATTCCCTTGCAAATTTAGCTAATATGCTGCTTTAATCGGAGGTGAATTCTCATGAATAACTAGGTTATTCATGAGTAGTAGAAATTTCCTTGATTGGATCTATTATAAAGGTGATGTTGCTTACTATAAAATAAAAATCATCATCATAAGAGATAAACTCATCATAATGACGAGAAAAAATAAAAATGTAATTAAAAAATATTTATTAATACAATATATATTGTATTCTTTTTAATTGGTAAATGACAATAGCGCAAAATATATTTATTGTTTTAATAGTTGGTTGTATTGCAGTTTGGAAAAGAAACAAATTATATAATATATACATAAATAGTAGATATATGGATGAATGGTTTGGACTAAATAATACTAAATATAATTGTGGAAATGTAAAATGTATTATTAGTAAAAACAATACGTATAACTATAATGTTGTTATGTATAATCGCTACATAAAATCATTATCTCAAAGAAAAAACAATCGCATTTTAAATATAAAAATAAATGTAGAAGCATTAAGTAGATGGAAAAATATGCTATATATTAGCAGTGGAAGAGATACTTCATTTGATGTTTTGATAAGTTATAAACTTTTCATATCAAAACATCATTTCTCATATCCATATTATCATAATATTGTTAACATAATCAATGAAGGAAAAGAATCTCTAAGATCAATTGATGAATTTATGAAAAGAAAAGATATTGTCTTTATTTATAGACAACCATACAAAAATAGAAATTTAATATGCCAAATGTTTAACAGAAAAATGAAAGTAGATATTTTTGGTCAAGCGTTTAAGAATCATCTTAAATGGCCTGATAACTTACCTAATCAAAAATATTTACTTATTAAAAATTATAAATTCTGTTTAGCAATTGAAAATACTGTTAATCAAGTTAAATGGGGACAAATGCATTCTGATACTATTG
Source organism: Proteromonas lacertae (assembly GCA_002245135.1). NCBI lineage: Eukaryota > Bigyra > Opalinata > Proteromonadidae > Proteromonas > Proteromonas lacertae. The sequence continues at coordinate 22,430 of NGBS01000925.1, read as the reverse complement.
ATGATGATTATGTAACAGAAAAATTATGGGATTGCATGAGAGGAGGATCAATTCCCATATATTTTGGAGCAAGAAATGTTGAGAAATTTTATCCAACTAATTTTTCAATTATTAATGCAAAAGATTTTAAAAATTATAGCGAATTAATAAATTATGTTTATTCAATTAGAAATGATAGAAAGATATTAGGTGAATATATAAATTGGCCTTACAATTATTCAAAAGATTGGTATAAAAATATGAAACATTACATATTTACGCCATGCAAATTTTGCAAATATATTAAAAATTATCACAAATTCTAGATTTTAAAATATGGTTCTTAAAAGAATTTTTCACTCTTTTTATAAGGATTGTAATAATATATTCTCATTGTTCATTAACTAACATGTTTAAATTTATGGGCATTACATGTAAATATTAAATTGCTAATTAATATATTGGACAGCAATATTTAATGCAAATATTATGCATAAAGTCAATAACAAAAAATAAAACAATAAAAAGATTGTATTTAACAATAACTTTAACTGTAACGTTTAAAGTCTTAGTTGAAAGTTTACTTGGTGATTAAGAAGACACAGTATCTATCCTCTAGTTCATTATCAATAGGTCATCACCATCTTGTTAATAATCTTTAATTTACTCTGATTTAATTATATTCTAAAAATAAGCAAAATATCACCAATTGAAAGATTAAAAAATATATTACAGTAATTTTAACAATTTGTTGGTTTTATATAAAACATATATATATATATATATATATCACTTTAAGTTAACAATTTTGATGGCAATATTTTACTGAATGAGGTAATGCAATTATTGAAGCGTTATCAGCAAACATAGATAAACTAATATATCTTAAAGGAGCATCTCCCCATCTATAGATAAACTGTCCATAACTGTAATCAATTAAATTGGATAATAGAATCATTTCTTTACTTCTAAAAAATTTCATTCGACATATTTCAAAATTATTGTAATATAATAGGGCAGTTTTATTAAATGCTAAATAATACTTTTCTTTATCTTTTATATCTATATTCAATGCTTTTACAAAAGAATAAATATATTGTTTTAATCCTTCTACTAATCTACCACAATCATTCATTATTTTATTATGCATATAGACAATTCCTTCCCCCATTAAATTAAATAAATTTTGAGTAGTATTTAGTATTGATTCTGAATCAAGCCTCATATAAATATCAACATCACACAATATGGGATGAAAAAATATATTTTTAAAAAAGAATCTACACATATGTTGATAATTCCATTTTCCTCTCTTCATATAGTTTGGTTTATGTGCTGATTGATTAAATTTATAAGGAAATGAGAAAAATATTTCAGATATATCCACTACTATATATTTTATATCTTTATATAAAGTTGTTTTAGATATTCTTTCAGTAACAAAGAATATTAATTCATCATGATATTTTTGTATAAGAAATAAGTAGTTTCTATTTATAAACTTTTTAATTTCATCAAATTTTAATAGTACAATTATTGCTTTCTTCCATCCCTTACATATCTGATTCATTTTGTATATACGATTTATATAATCTATTCTTTGATTGTATATGATAACAGAATTAATAAACAATTCTGATAAATTATCATTTCTATTGAATGTAATTTTTGTAAAGACATAATAACTAAAAATATAACTATAATATCTAAAACAAATAACCATTAAAAAAATATATATTATAAATGTAATTATCATTATACAATTCTAAGGCTGCTTTAGTGAATTGGTAATTTTAAATGCAGAACCAGAATGGTTTATGGATTTTGAATGATTTACGTAGTATATAAAAGATTTAGGAATAGATTTAGATGTGATATACCAATCAATATGATGTGATATATAAGGAGATAAAGATCTAAATGATAATTTACTATGTCTTTTAAATCTTGTAGTACTTTTTCTCATTCCAAATATTGTATCGATATCAGCTTCAATAAATGATACATAATAATTTCTATATAGAACATCATAATGATTGCTTTTAAGATATTTAGTTTCAAAATCATAGACTTTTATATAGTCTGGAAATAGCATTGATATATCATTTATCATTAAAGATGGCCCAACTACATTAACCATACAACTAGATAGAATTGTACTATATAAATCAAACATATTATTAGGAATATTGATTAATATAATATCAACGTCTGACAAGACATAATATTTATATTGTTTAAACTTCTTTAAATAGTAGCTTATTACATCAGGTATCTCTTTATCAATTGCATTTCTCCAGTTTAATTCTTTTAATTTGTATATTTTAATATTATGAATTTTTTCAATAACATTGTAATATTTAAGTAAAGGTATATATGTTGTGTAATGATCTAATATAATTATTTTAATTTGCATTTTTTTATCTAACTTTAACCAATACTTTAGAGAATAATACACAGCATAGTATCTATCTCTAGATAAAAGAAAAATTAATAGATATTTTAGATTTACTTCCTTTAAGGGATATACACAATTCAATTTGTTTAGAACATTCATGTGTAGTTTATCAAATTGTATTATTTGCTCATAATCATTTTGAGGATATATTCTATCAATATTATTGCTTTTAATTAACAAAAATATTAGTGTTATTAATAATGAAAATAGAAAATAGTATAATGTCACAACAATAATTAATAAAAAAACTAAAGTAATAACATATTCATTAATATTTCAGTCTTATATATATATATTTATATATATTTAGAATATCTAGTGTAATTTTTATTTTTGTATGTTTTATACTTTTTATATTTTCTAAGAAAAACACAAACATCTCTCATTCTATAAAGAAGGATATTTATACTAACAATCCATTCTATTATAATTTTTCAATACAACCTACTAATCAAATGTTCTTTAAACTAATATTCTTTATAGAGTCAGCTATTAATCATTTTGCACACAGAAAAAGAATAAAATCTACATGGGGCAGGATATGTTTAAAACAATCATGTAATTATAATTTTGTTATTGCTACAAAAGAAAATTTATATACTATCAAAAAAGAAAGCAAAAATGATATTGTTGGTATTGATATTGTTGATAGTTACTATAATCTAACTATTATGACATGCAGTATTTACAGATTCTATACTAAAAAGAATATATGCTCAGATTATATAATAAAAAATGATGATGATATTATACCAAACATCCCTTTAATTATAATATATATAAATATATATTTAAATGAACACATGATTAGTGGATTTTACTATCCACAAATGAAAGTTAGAAGATATGAAAATTCTTCTGTATTTTTACCTAAATCAATTTATCCATATAATATATTTCCTCATTTTGTAGCTGGAGGATTTGTTATAACTCCTAGCACATTAATTACTACAATTTATATAGAACTTTTGAAAGAGAAAAGAATTATTTATAGAGAAGATATGCATATGGCAATTATATATAGAAAATTAAATTTGACATTTCAAAAGTTAAATAAGTATTATCATAGAAAGGAAAAGAGAATAACTAATCACATTATAACTAATGACATATGCTATTATGGAATATTATATTAAAATATCACATTCATTTTGTTTTGAATAATATCCTAATACCATAGCAAGTATAAGAGTTTTGTATCCTTTTGATATAACTCTTCCATTATATTCACTATCTTCTGCTCTTTGAATTGATATATCTTCATTAAATTTTTCTTTATCAAAAAGACTTCTTTTTATAGTGATCCATCCGTTACTAATATGGTAGTGAATAGGAAGAAAATGACAACAACCCCATAATTGTACTTTATGTGCTTTTATTTTACTTCTATACAATTGTGTAATATATGAAGAATTTAAATAGAAATATTTACTTAATTCAGTTGGCAGTTCATTGTTTTCTTTTAACAATGTGTAATTCCTTGTGTACATGTGCATAATTATGTCATAACTATTATACATTTCTATTATATATCTTAATATTTTAATTCTATTTTTTGTCATTATATCATCTGCATCAAAATAGCTTATGTATGAGCATTTTGTAAATCTCGATCCAAAGTTCTTATTTGATGCTGAATTTTTATGATTTTTTCGATAATAAAGAGATACATTATATTTACAGTATGTATAAAATAATACATTTCTATCGTACTGACTATCAGATATAACAATTATTATTTCATTAGGATAATCTATACTTCTACATATCATATTTTCAATTTGTTTTTTGCATTTACTCCATGTAAAGTAAGTTGAAGGTATAACTAATGATATACAGTTATAGAAATTATCATATTTATATATATAAATATAATAATTAAATAACTCAATAATTATAATTATTTTTACTATAAATAAAAACCAATTTTTCATAAATTTTTAGTTTTACTCAATAAATGTATTTCAATTGGATAGAATCCATGTACAAACATATTTTGTATTATATTACTTATTACAACCGAAATGTTGAGTTTAACATCTCTAACAATATACTGTGAAATATCTATTAATGATGCATTTAAAAACTTATAAATATATCCCAAAAATACATCTTCAATCCATATTTTTGGGTTTACATATTCAAATGAATCATTCATTAATTTCACTGTATTATAAGGTATAATATATCCTACTCCTTGCAAATAAGATGGGTACATATTTTCTTTTACAATATCAATAGGTATATAATGACTATATTTTTTGTTTCTAATTACATATGTTTTAGATACTCTACCAATTGCAAAATATTTAATACTTAAGTTAATATTCTTCAAATAGGATAATATCAACTTTAGATTAATATAAACATCCACGTCAGATTTTATTAGATATTTATATTTAACACGTAAAGACCATTGCAACATGTGAAGTGTTTGAAGGCTTAAATTAAAATATGAAGAATATTCATTAAATTGTAATATATCACCATATAGGAAAGATTCACGTTTTATTTTATGATTAACGCTTGAATTTAAACTTCTTGATGTAATATAAATAACTAATGCGTTATTTGTTTTATGAAAATTCTTTCTACTTAAGAATCTTTCATAAAATTCTTCTGGTCTACAATGAATAAACAAAATTATATCAACATTTAGACAATGTATAATAGGATAAGCAAGAACTGTATTATCTAATGGTAACTTAAACAAATGTTTCACAGGATGCCCACCATATCCAATTTTCCTATACAAAGACTTATTTCTTATGTAATTTATATCTTCAATTGTTTTACAATTAAAAAAATGGCGATATATATATACATCTCTGTTATATAACAACAATTCTTTCATAAATAATATCTCTCTATTACCATGTATTTTCATATTATAATCTAACAATAATATTACACATATTGTTAGAAAATAAATTAAATACAAATAAAAAATAAGCATGTATTTATGGATGATACAAATATAATATTTTATGAAATGTATTATTTATTTAATTTACATATTTGCTAATACTACTATATTTTTGCTTACATTTTATCATTTGTACAGAATTAAATACAATACCATATGTATAGTGGTTAGGATAAACAAAGTTACAACTAATCAGATATCAAGATATATTACTTGGATCATGGATTTTCCTGATCAGTATAAATTCTTTTTATTATCTATGAAAAACATTAATTCTTCTCTATTGAACAAATCAAATATACTAAATATAGTTGTTTCCTTTAAGGAAATATTATTAACCTATCCAAATATTTCAGAATTAAAAGGTAATTGTAGTAGTTTTAAAAGTTCAAGATTACTTTCATGGATTTCTCATTCTGAATCATTAATTATATTTTATAAAAAACTAAAGAAAGAATATGATTTTATGTGGGTAATAGAGCAAGATGTTGGTTATACAGGAAACTTATATAATTTTATAAAACATTATAGAAATAATCAGAAGGATCTTATTACAATAAATGTAGGAACAATAAATACAAATTGGGTATGGTTTTATTGTGCAACAGATAAATATATAAAAAGAAGATCTATCACTTTCACTTCTAGTAAAGGATATAATAATAGAGAGTATGTTCAAAGATGGTCAAAACGATATATATCAAAAATGATAGTTGATTTACAAAATAATTATCATTCTCAAACTGAAACTAGCACAATAGAATTAGTATATTACTATAATCTAACATATGAAGAAATACCTCACAAATATATTGGATCTCCTTTATGTGCTGGAATTTCATTAACAAAAGAAATGTGGAATAATATTACCTTAAATAAGGAAAAAAAGAATAAATTCTTTCATCCCCTTAAATTTTAAATAAATGCTATATAGGTGATAATTTATATATCTTTATTTAATGTTATTCTTTATATACTATATTATATTCATTATAATAATATCTATTAATTTTCACTCTATTATATTATTCAATATAGTACATAAATATATTTATACTAGACCAAACTCAGGTGGTTTGGGAAACAAATTATTAGGAATAAGCTCCTCATTAATTCTATCATTTCTAAGTGAAAGAAAATTAATATGTATATTTTTACTAACATATAATAGTATATAACTTAAAATCATTAAATAGAATTGTAATATTTAATAAACACATTATAATAAAAGACAGAAAATTGATAAATATTAGTATCACTAGTTATAGATTTTCAGGATATCCATATTGTATATCATTTGCTGATATAATTAAAAAAATAATATACTCAACAAGTCTATATACAGAAATAACAAGTCATTATGATTTAATACCTCAATTATTAAATATACCTTATATTAAAAAGAAAATGATTAATTTAAATTTGCTGGACAGTAAAATAAAAGTAATAAGTGAAGAAATTGTATATATAAATTCACTTATATTCAAGAAATATATAAAAATAAAACGAATTAATAATATGCATCTAGAAAAGAACATTTATTATATAGGTAGTCACATAAGAATGGGAGATAATTGCATGAATCTGAATAAGACATGCAATCCTGATAATAAAACATTAATCAATTTAGTTAAATTATATTATAAATTATGCAATAACAGAAAATGCAAATTGTTATTAAGTAGTGACAGTCAAATCTTTGTTTCTAGAGTGAAAAAGTATATTAAATATGTTATTAATTACAAAGAAGATTATCAAATAATGCATATCAATCAAATTGACAATAATTATAATTACTCTCTATTAATGTATGACAAATTATTAGGTGACATTACTTTATTATCAAATAGTGATTTTTTAATATTATCATCATATAGCACTTTTTCTTTAATTATTCTATACAATAATTACAATATAAATAAGTCATTTATAAAAATTGATGGAACAAAAAATATATACGATCCTCTTTACAACCAAATAAAAAATCAACTAAGTAAATGTAAATCATTAAAATGAAATATATTTTTAGATATGCATTATACTTATTGTTTTCTATTTTTATTATAGATTACCTTTTATGTAATTATTGTTATAATTTAGTATATTTTAATTATAAAAATGAATTTAATTATAAACACAACAAAAAACAATTAATTTTAGCTGTTGCTTTGAATTATAATTTAACTCATATAAGAAATTTTGCAGAATCATTAAATAGAACAAATTATTGTGGAGATACTATTTTCTTTACATTTATAATACCAACAACATTAAAACAATACTTATCAAATAAAAATATTGAATTTATTCAACTAAATTATCATTTTCCTTTTTATCCTTTTAATCATACACACTATCCTATTTCTAAATCAAACATATTAAAAAAATTAAATTATTATCAAGGTAAATCATTTGTTACTTACAGATACAATTTATACAAGTTATTTCTTACATATTATGGATATAGATACAATAGCATTCTTTTAACCGATGTAAGAGATGTTTTATTTCAACTAAATCCATTTAATTGGAATATAAATAGAGGAATATATTTTGTAGAAGAACATCCAAAAAGAAAAATAGGAGGAGATAAATCTAATATAATGTTTGTTAAAAAGTATAAACCTAACAAATATTTATACAATAGCAAAGTTATAAACGGAGGAGTAGTATTTGCCACATATCCTGATATAATATATTTTCTAGACGATTTACTTAATTATATATGCTCTTTTAATTGTAATGCTAACGATCAGGGAGGTATAAATACATTTATAAGATGTAAAACTAATTTTCATTATCCTATATTTATATTTAATTCATCACATTCACCTGTAAGAACATTAGCTTTGTGGTTGTTTGATTCTCCTTATTGTTGTCTACCTATTAATAATGTGATATATAATCAAGATTATTCCATACCTCATGTAATACATCAGTATGATAGGGCAATAAAGGCTAATTATAAAAATTACTCTATATCAAGATTATATTTGACATATATTAAACGTAATACAGAATCGTACTAATATTATAAACCTCTCTGAAATCCTATCTGTCATAGGTCAAGTTATCAACAACTGACTGTAGTAATTATAAGCTGACATTTGTTATACTTTCTATTTATATGTATATAATTTAGTTCATTATAAATCTTCCAATTATATAAATGAGTATAGTGTATGTATGTCCAGGGATGGATTTTAACTTCAAAAAGAAGTATTGTTATAATATATAAAAATATTAATTCTTATTATGAAATCTATATTTGCAATAAATATTACAATTACTCATATTACAGCGTTTTGCAACTTACTTATACAATATTTCATAATACTTATACGTAACGACATTTGTTGCAAAATAGATATACCACGTTGCATAACAAAATAATCATAACAACATCGCCACTGGCTATGGTAGTGTATTATCTGGAATAAATAAATACTTCCTTAGAGTCTATCAAGGCAACTCTAGCATTTTCTATTTTAATAAAAGTCTATTTAATTATAATTTATAAAAATTATAATAATCTTATATTTAATATTTTTTCTTTTAGTTTTATTTACATCTTCTATTAGTTATAATTTTTTTAATTCGGAAGTTAATATATATTCTAATGTGAAAGTTATATTTAATAATGAAATTCAACTATTAACTAAGGAAAAACTATTATATATTAATTTCTCATACTTATATAATATTACTGAATTATATGATATAAGAAAGAAATCATTATACAGAAGAAAAGGTTATGGAGGTCATCCAATCAATTATTGTTTTTCCTATCCATTAGACAATAAAATATTGTTGAGTCCTAAAGTTGAAAAGTCATTTATTTATATTCTATTTTTCATTCATTGCAGACCTGAAGAGTTTTACGAAAGACTTATTTCTAGAAAGTATGTTCGTAGCACTAATGATTTAAAAGTAATATATATAACATCAAGAAGTAAAAATAATAAAATTAATAAGAAATTAATATATGAATCAAATTTATATAATGACATTTTACAATTTAATGAAATATCATCATATTTTAATTTAAGTATTCAAACATCCCATATGCTGATATGGTCTAGTGGTTATTCATATAAATATTTGATTAAATCGGATATTGATGTATATGTTAATATACCATTAATAAAGAAATGGATTAGGTCTTTTGAAACTGCTAATGTTTATTATGCATTAGGAAAAATATCTAAAACATACGTTTTGCGAAATAAAAAATTCAGCCATTATGTACCATATAGCGTTATAAAGGAAAACATATTTCCTCCATATTTACAGGGTGTTGGTTATATAATACCTTATAATATTGTGAAACTTTTAATCACATCGATTGTTGATATAAAACCTAAAATATGGATTGAAGATGTTTTTGTAGGGTATTTGATGAAACATAATAATGTTACATTAATTGATATATCAAAATATATAATAAGAGATATTCCTAACAATCTTAATTTTGTTAAACATAATATCAATAATTACATGTTTATACATGGTTTATATCCAATAGAAATATTTTTGTTGAATAATATTAAATCAACTATATTATAAATGCAATAGATAATATTAATGTGTAAATAATTATTCTATTATTTTACACCTTTATATCAGAAGCTATTAGAAGTAAATAGAAAATATAACAAATATACTATTTAATACTGTAATAACTCATCTAATATTTGAAATTTATAAAAGAACAATATAAAATCTCATAATATCAAAATGCTAAAAAGCATTAATACTAACATTAATATATGACAAACCCACCAACTGTTTTTATTATATAATCAAACGAATAGTTGTTAGTAATGTAATATTTATAAATAGTAGATGTAAATTTTGTCAAATTATAATAGCAGTCAATAATAATTATACCAATTATGTCATTTCTATTTTTCGAGTTGAATTATTCTTTATATCCTTTTATTGCAATAATAAAATAATAACTCCTTGAAAGCTACAAACATAAATTAATCCATGTATTCTATATAACTTTTCTTTGATTAAAGTGAAATGAGTAGGATTCTATGATGAAGATTTTATAATAAATAAAAAGCTCATTCATTTGTTACTAAAATGTCAAAAGAATTATTTTATTTTCCTCAAATAATAATGATATTTATATTTATAATATTTATAAATATGTTATATATAAATATGCTAAATCAAATTGTTAAATACAATAAGAATTCATTATGTTATAGTTGGATTCCTGGTAATAATTATGAAATTAAGTATAATCTATGCAACATAAATTGTACATATGTTAGACAGAAATATTTTCCATTAAATAAACCATTGACATGTGGAGTAAATACAGAGTCATTAATAACTATGCAAAAGAGAAATATTAGTTTTTATATTTATGTATTTAATACATCTACTTATAATATAAATATAAGAAAATATCGATATTTTTATGGTACTTCTTCAGTATATTATCAATGTATAATATAGGATATTATTAATCTTTTAAATTTCGAAATTGTTTATCTAGAATCAAAATATTTAAATGAAATTAAACTTATTTTTCATCCTCACTATTTTAATAGTAAAAGTTATAATGCGAGCAAAATGTCAGTTACACTATTACTGTTTGATGGATTATCGAGAATGTCATTCAATAGTCAGTTTAACAAAAGAATACTATATATATGATATGCTAAGATATCATACAATTGGAATTAATTCAAGACCTAATTTTGTTCCTCTATTTTATGGAATTAAGTATAACAAAAAAACAATTAAAGTATATTAATTAGTTATGCGCGATTAATAGAAAAAATCGTTATTTAATTATTTTCATAATAACAATTATATAACTATATCACAGTCAGGTTTTTGTGATTTAAATATAAATAATTATGGAAAACCTGAACAGTATGGAGTAGATCATAATATAAATTTAGCATGTCATCCTCTTATTGATAAGTATTAATTATTATAATGTTAGTTATAACAAAACAGGAGCTTATGGAACAGGACCAAGATGTATTTATGGAAAAAGAATATCATATATGTTTGTTGATTATTTAAAACAAGCTCAAATATATTATGCAAAACATAACATATCTACATTTTCATACACCTCTTTTTCAGAGACTCATGATGTATTATTATGATAATATGAATATATAGGCTAATCAAATATCTGTTGCAGGAATTGACCAAAAATTAAAAGAATATTTTGATTTATTAAATAGTATGTATTAATACAAATATGATATAGAATCTAATACACTACAAAAATACATAACTATAATAACTGGAGATCATGGAATACATTATGGTAAATATTATAATAAATTGGAGAACAGCTTTCCACCTTTAATTATTGTATAATTTACATATATTAAATTTAGATTATACAAAAGAATCTAATAAGTAAAACACATCATAAAATACTCAAGAAAAATCAAAATAGATTGATTACACCATATAATTTATTTTTAACATTGAAATATATAGCAGAAGGATTTAAAGGAAATACAAAAAACACTCTATTTGATTCAATTATAATTTATAAAAACTGTATAAATTCAAAAATTGAAGTTAATTGCAATTGTAAATAATAATTCATTATATACCAATTGTATAAATTCATTTATATTTTTCTATTGAAGGAATTAAATGATGTAAGATATTGTATCTATAAAATTTAAAGAATCTTTTATTATCTTCATTCATAAATTTATATTCTCTTAATTCACACACATAAATTTCTGTTGAATTACAAAATGCATTTATTCTTAATGCTTTCGTAAAATAATCCTTAAATATATACACTATATTCTTGTTTAAATGGTTTGTATCAATATATACTTCTCTAGAATTATAATTAATGCTGCAAATGCGATTATTACGACATAGTAGCTTAAAAGGATTAATAACTATAACAGATTTATTGTAAATATTAAAAGTATATAAAGAAGCATTATTACCTATTTCCAATATATATAATTTTTTCCTATAAGCCTCATGTGGGTTAAAATGTAATCTTGGATTGTCTTGAATATAAACAACTCTATTACTGTATTTTGATAATAAACTTATCCATTTATTTAATATTACCTCAGCCTTATGATGAGTGATATTAAATAATTTTAAATTCATAGCAAATCCTGTAAAGATAATCTGTATATTATTAAATGAACTTAAAATCCTACAAAATACGCTTTCTTGGTTGTTCATTACATGCCATATATAAGATAGAAATATAACAGCAGGATGACGAATATACAATCTAATAACATTAATATATTGCTCTAAATGAGAATCTCCAAATAGAATATATTTAATTCTATTATAATTAAATATACATTTATGTTTATATTCTAAGAAAATATTACATTTATAATTTGATTCTATTTTACTATTTAAAGAATCTCTTTCTTTAATAATTAATTTGTCTAAATAATAATTCAATGTAAATATTAGTATAAAATAGATTGAATAATTAGTAATTTTTGATATTTCTATATTCTGAAAAGTTCTTTCAATTATATAATATGATAATGTTGAAGCAAATATACTAAACATTATTTTATTTTTGGTGTAGAGTTTTAACTGTACAAGAGGATAATGTATTAAATATAAAGAATAAGAAATCTTTCCTAAGAATTGAAATAATTTATTTGTTATAAATATTACCTGTAAATCATCTTCATTAAAACATACAACAGAAGCAAAAAGAGTAGGATATAATGTAAATGGACCAGGAATTGAGAAATATTTTATAAATATAACAGTTATTATACTAATCAAATAAATATGTTCAGCATAATGTAGAATTTTTGTAGTAAATTTATACTTAAGATATAAAATGTATGAAATGCTCCCTAACAGCAAAACCCAAATTCTAGTCTCTAACATAAAATATGTATAATCTTGCTTTATTTTGTAATTTAATAACATTAATATATATGATATAATTGTAAATATGATAATTATATAGATAAATATTTTGTTAAAATTAGTAAATAATAACGGAATTATTAAATAGAATTGATTTTCTATAGATAAAGACCAAAAATGTAACAATGGTGAAGAGTTATTTGAATGAAAATAATCTATTGAGCATTTATAGAATCGAATATTTGCTACATATAACGATGATGCTTTAATATCTGTCAATAAAGAACTGGTTTTATAGAAATGTGTATTATCAATTAAAACCCAACATAAACAGATGTAGGCTGCTGGATAAATTCTGTTTATACGTTTTTGATAAAATCTTAAACAAGAAAATTCTTTTCTGTGAAGACTGTTAGTTATAACAAAACCAGATACAACAAACAATATATCCACACCATATGCGCCATTTACAAAGAGTAATGAAAAATAATGAAATAGTAACACAAACAAAATTGATATACCTCTTAAAACTTGAATATCATTTCTAAAATTCATTTTTCTTATTCTAAAATGTCAATTTCTTTTCTGCCATTGATCATCTGAAATTACATAATTTTTATCATTACATAGTACATTGTTAAAACTGTAACTAGATAATACAACTAAATTTTCTTTTCTATTTTGTATATAATCTATATTCACTTTATTTTTCAATAATATTCTATTATAAACAACAATTGATGGTACCTTTTTATTTTCTAAGAATGATGATTCTCTATAATTTTTTCCGTATCTTAATTCCATAGTTTTTATGTTGATTAACATTACATAAGATAAATAAAAAGGATATTTCATTTTATTCCTAATTTTTGGCAGAATGGCAATTCTATTTGATTTATTTGCTATGCAAAGAAAGTGATTAATATTTTCTATTATATTATTACTAATATCATATTCCAAACAAATATATTTGCTAGTATATGATGAATAATAATGATGGTCATCTAATGAATATAAATTGAGTTCTTTAATTCTTAACATTTTTGCTGATATACCTACAATAAAATCAAAATGAAATCCTAAATATTTTCTATATTTCATATCACTATAATATGTTACACTTTTTAGATGTGTATTACCATCAACAAATATTTCATCACTAATTTTTTCAACAATTAAATGTTTAAATCTATAATCTCGCAATAGTTTATTCATTATAGCTTGAATTGAGAATTCGAATTTGAACGGAGATTTTTTTATTGTTTCATAGGTTACCATCATAAAGTTAATAACTTTCTTATTACTCTTCATCATTCTAAAATATAAATAATTATTCAGATATATACATATATCCAGTATTATATTCACTACATTTATTGTCATTACATGCAAATACCATATCTGTATTAGTTTTCATTCTGTATATATTAATTGGGTTAGAAAAGTAATATGTATCAGCATCTATGTGAATAATTAAATATCCATATTTAATATATTTATATAACACATATGTTCTAATATGCATTTTTTTAACAAAATTTTTAGAAAGTATGTTAGTATGTTCTACATAGTTGCTTATATTATATTCTATCAACTCTGTAGGTATTTTTAGTGATTTAAATTGGAAATATGCTGCTTTTGAAACTGTCACAAGAGTAAATGAATTTCGTAAATCATATTTTATAATTATATTCAAATATAAATTTCTTATAATATCTTTGTAATATGTGTCACCGAATAATACAATTTTAAATTCATTCTTTAAATGATTATTTATATCAGTTTTTACATAATAAAAATATATAACTATAATAAAGTAAATACTAAATAGAGTGATCATATAATTATCACTCTGAAATAATTATAATAATGAAATAAATAATATTTACACTACATATCATTCTGATTAACCTGAAGTAAACAATTGGTAAGAACTTACTAGATTTGTTATAGGTGATGAACTAACTAGCATTACTTAAACGACTATATCTAGAATTGATTCCTTCCTTCTACATTCACATAACTATCACCAATTGCAGAAATAGATACATTTCTTTAATACCACTTATTGTCTTTTGTCATAGTTGGCCGTTTGTCTACCACACACTTTTAAAAGAAACTAAATATATATTCTGACTTCTCTTGATGAAAAATTGTTACTTTTATACTTACTTTGTTATATAACCTACATCTATGAGTAACTATTAATTGTCATAATATTGAATAAAAACTATCAAAATATATTCTAGAAATTATGTATATTCCAAAATTTATGTTTTTATTGACATATAATGTCTAAATGAGAAGTGTCAATTGCACAGGAATTAAGAATTATACCCCTTCTGACGTCATTTTTAATTTAAAATTTCATTTTTAATCAAAAGTGTCTCCTAGACAAACGGCGTGATAAGATTTAGAAATACGCCGTTTGTCTAGGAGACATTTTTCACTTCTTAATTTTCTTCTGTGACTTATGTGTATCATTTCATAATCATTGATACTATTATATAAAACAAAAACAACACATAGATTATAATTTTGTAAATTATACAAAAGAAGCTAAGTGTTAAAAATCTATTGTAATTGGCTACACACTGAAATGATTGATTTTTATAGAAGGCACTGAAATATGAAATACATTAATTTATTGTAGTTTTGAGATTCATGTCGATTAAAGATTGTATTTCTGTTTATATTGTAGATATTAACTTTGTAACTAAAATTATAGATTTAGATGAAAAACATGTGCATATAAAACAAGTGTTTATATCAAAATATTGATTTTCGTACTAATAAGGGGGTAAGAAAATTCAAGTTTTTAGTTACATTTTTTTATTTATATCAACAACAGAAGTGAGTTGTAAGCTAATATTTTATATTATTCATGTACTTAATATGTATTTATAGATTATTTAAATAAATTTGTTACATAGACTAATTAAGTCATATCGTGACATGTCTATCATATACAAATGTTAAAATAAAAGTAACAATTTTTCATTAAAAGAAGTGTAATTGTGTATTTAGTTTGTTTTGAAAGTGTCTGGTAGACAAACAGCCAACTCTGACAAACGGCGCACAACAAATGATATATTATGATTATCTCATATATGAAATATAAGAAATCAAAAGTGTCTCCTAGACATACAGCGTGAGAAGATTTAGAAATACGCCGTTTGTCTAGAAGACATTTTTCACTTCTCAATTTTCTTCTGTGACTTAAGTAGATTTTCCATTTAAAATCTCAACTGATAGTGTATATCGGCCTGGTTTAGCTGGTGTTTCACCATGTAATGGATTAATTCCATCTCATGATCAACAAAGAATCTCTGTTAAGATGAGAGTAGGAATTCCAGATTCAGTAATAGAGAAATTAGTAATCATTATGTTCCAATAGATTTTCCACTTTATATAACAGGTATTTATGCAAATATCAAAATGAATGATGCTAAATTGGTAATACCAGATAATTGGGAATATTACTTGGAAGAAGCTGATAGATTGATTGAATTATCCAATACAGAACATCCATTATCATTCCCAGCTTTGCCACCAATCAAACAACAACCATCTTTACCTGAAGTAGTAGAATCTTCAATAGATGAAAGTAATAATAACACTATTATAAATACTGAAGGAGAAGAAGCAAGACAACAACAACAGCCAGAACAACCGTCAACAGAAGAAGAAAAAGAAAAACCAGTTGAAACTGAAAAGCCAATAATTGTAGATGGAGTTCCAGTTAATTCACCAACACATGGTAAACCAGCAGTAAAAGAATTACCACCAGAACCAAAAATAGAAGGAGAATTAGCACCACCTAGTGAAGAACCAACAACAGCATCAAATACAGAAACAACCGAAGAAGAAAAATGTAAAGTAAAAGAAAAAGATGAAAACAAAAAACAGTATTCTGCAAGAGTAAATAGTCAAAAATCAGTTTCTGTCAGAAGTAAGAATTCACAACAGAATGATAATAAAATACCATCTCCACCTAAAATGATGACAAATACGAACAAATTACCTTCAGGAAAGAATACAACAGGATTACAAATCACAGCTGATAGAGAATCTGAAGCATTAAGATTATATTATATTGATTTATTATTAGATGAAATAAACAATCAAAATCCTGCTGATTTATGTTTAGCTCGAAAAGAGAAAGAATTAAATGGAACATCAATAAATGGTTCAAAAAGTGAAGGAGTAGTTGATAAAACCACAACAACACCTGAAACTGGTTTAATAAATATCAGTAATAAAACAGGCAAAACAACAAAAATGGCGAATAAGAAAATATCTAATTTACATTTAGGAGAAAATTTTCTTCTGCCACAATATATTATAGATAATTTCTTTGATATTTGTGACAAAAATTTGCAACATATTGGTTATACTTTAGAAATTTAAAGAAAATCTATGACATTATATCAACAATACCATGTTCATATACTTTTATCGGGAGAAGTTTCTCCATCGAAAGCTTAATACATTCATGCAGGAGAAACAGATTAAAAATAGATACTATTAATAACATTATGAGATTAAAGTGTAAATTAGTTGAGAGAAATAAGAGAAAACAAGAACAAAATGTAGAAAGTCATGAACATGAAGAATGATGATGAAAGTGAAGATTATTAATGTTATTATTGATTATCTTAATTCTTTATATAAATGTTTTAATAAACAAAAGAATGACATAATTTATTTATATAAGAAAAAGGTAATATCAAATGTTTACAAAAGGGACAAATTATTGTCCATTATCATACTCTTTTACCATACATATCCTTTTTGTCGCTATGCCGAACTCAAATTATAACCTAATAAGAAGAGTTTTGAAACAGATATATTCTACTCTTAGTTTCAGAAATATCTATACCTCTTAAAATGCATTACATGTTATTATCGAAATATTATTTCATTATTATTTTTGTTGTTTCTATATTTATCTATTTAAAACAGAATTCTATTACCACTATGTTATATTACAAAAAATACAGAGATATAAGTTTATCTTTTAGAAAAGAAATGAAAAAAGAAATCAAACTTATTTATAACATGCAAAGATTTAATAAATCTTATAGCCTAAGTAAAAATAACTTACATAATACATTTTATAAAAATAAATTCAATCTCTTAAAAAATGATATTATTAATAACACAACATCTATAAAGTCTATATACTCTATTCGTGAATCTATTATATTAATAGCAATTCATTCTCATATATCATTATTTTATCAAAGATATGTATTTAGAGAAATATATAAAATTTATTCAGATATACAATTGCTTTTCTTTATAGGTTTAGATTATAATATAACCTTAAATAATATACTAGCTGAAGAAATAAAAATATATAGAGATATTGTCATTTTTCAATTCTATTGTGATTATTATAATCTGCATTTTCTCACATATTTTTTTCTTAAATGGATTATAATATATAGATCCTATTTTAAAGTGGTAATGAAACAGGATACAGATACATATGTTAATATCAATTTACTTAAACAAATTATAAAAAATAAATTAAATATTAATTCATCTTTTGTGTTAGGGAAAATTTGGTTTTATAAAAATAAAAATAAAAGTTATCCTAGCGGATTATCATATATATTTTCATCTAATTCAATACAGTATTTAGTATATAACATAGATGCAGAATTTAAAAAATTAAAATATGGATATCCAGAAGATATGTTCTTTGGATTATTAGCAAGAAATGCTAATTTTACATTTTATGATTCTTATTATTCATTTAAATTTTATACCTACCTCAAAATGCCAAATTATAATATAAATTTAAGTAATACGTTGTTCATTCATACCTTAAAAGTATCTGAAATAGCTTTTTTACATTTAAATAATTCAAATAGTATAAATAAATTCATTTCTTGATATATTATTATATAAATCAAATGACATAATATTATACATCTTAAATGATATTAAATGATTCTTTATTGGTAATTATTACTATATACTCTTTATTATTTATTTATATGAATATAAAAACATGTAATAAAGATGATGAAATAGACTTAAATAATATCTATAATAAAAGTAGAGAATATATTGGATATATATTGGATAATAGAAAGTATGAAATAGGTATGGAAATAGGCGTTCAAAGAGGTATTTATACTGAACAACTTTTGAAAATATGGAAGAATTGTAGAGAGTATACATTGATTGATCCATGGATAGAACAAAAATATTATGATGATGGAGCAAATGTAAATTCAATAATTCAAAATTATAGATTTATAGAATCAATGAAAGTAGTTCAGAAATATTCTAATAGAATATTATTCAAAATATTTAAATCTAAAAGTGAATTAGTTTATAAATCATTCTATCAACAATCATATGATTTTATATATATAGATGGTAGGCATGACTATTACAGTGTTAAGAATGATATCAATCATTACTTTCCTATATTAAAAGACAGAGGAATTTTATGCGGAGATGATTATTCTTATTCTCCAGGTAGATGGAAATTGTTTCCTGATGGAACAGTTGATAAGTTGAATAGGGCTGTCAAAGGAGCAGTAGATGAATTTGTTAAATCAAAAAATTTAAAGCTATATATAACAAAAGATAAATCATGGTGTATACAAAAATAATATATTCAAATTATGTATATTCAATTAATTTGGGAAAAAAGAATCTCACTTTAAAAGAGAGCTTGAAAAAAGCTCAAGTATTTCGCAATAAATCTCAACTCTTTAAAATAATGTTTTATAACATAATTGAATCTATAAGAGGTTTAGCATGTTTAATTATTTTGTTATATCATTACAACTCCAATTTAATACCTAACGGATTTATGGGTGTTGATCAATTTTTTGTTATATCAGGTTTCTTAATAACACATTCTATCAATCATAACCATGCATTTAATTATACTACCTTTTTGTATAAGAGAGCTAATAGAATATTACCTGTTAAAAGTATTGTATTATTGTACATATTTTTATTGAATACACTATATTACAAAGAAGATGTTATTGAATTAGAATTGAGTTCAATATCAGCATTGCTATTTTCATATAATTTTAAGCTTATACATGATAATAATGATTATTTTTCATTAGGGAACAAAAATTTATTACTCAATTTTTGGTCTTTATCAGTAGAAGAACAATATTATTTTTTCACTGTGATATATTCGTCGATTTCTATATGTATATTTAATCAAATGTTTAATGCATTTAATTATATAATAATAGTATTGTCATGTATATATTTCTTAAATAATTTTACTTCAAATTATATATACTCATTCTATAGTATTTTCACAAGATTATGGGAGTTTTTCATAGGTTCTGTATCATTTTATTTAATATATAAATTATTTAATAAATTGATAATTATAATTACTATCACTTTTCAGCTATATTTGATGTTTAAAAAAGAACAAAAAAGCCAAAATTATATAATAATTACTATTATAACATCAATATTAATAATTTATGCTAAGAATAACGAAGATATTTTTTTTTCCAACACTTTTATTAGATATATTGGAAGATTATCATATTCTATATATCTCATTCATTACTCAAACATACATTTCTTCAAAGTTAGTTCTTCAATTTTTATTACATTTATAGGAAGTGCAATGTTATATATCTTTATTGAGAAACCTTTTCAAAAAAAGAAATCTGGTATAACTACTATAATGATATATATGCTAATATTTATCTTATATTCATTTATTTATATTTATGATAATAGATACTCATTCAATAAAAACATAGAAAAAATATTCGTTGAAAATATGTGTTCATATGACGTATTAGAAAATGTGATATTATCAAAATATAAGATTTTGTTATTAGGTGATTCACATGTATTACATTATATAAGAGCTTTTTATGATATAAAACATAATGCTATTGTATATCACTCATATTTAAATAATAAGCATATGTACTATTCAAACTACAAAAATATAATCTATTTATTTAAATCTGGGTTCGATAAAGGGCGTCCTTTTCGAATTTTGCCCTATTTTTGCCCCTTTTTTTTCAGCTGAAAAGAAGCCTGCCCCTTACTGCTCGGGCATAGTAATATTACCATGTGTTATGCTGTAGTATATTTTTTCTGATTTTTTGTTATAACTTTTCCATATTATCATCTAGATATACTAACATATGTTAAAAAGGATATATTATTGTGTATTATAGCATAATAGTCATCTACTTTTCTTATGATTATATAATATCATATGTTTATGCATATATACTAATTATATAGAATATACATACTGTATATCATATTCTGATATGCATATATATACATTATGTACATTTCAAGGTGATTGACGTCACTGAACATAAATGAAATTTATATAATAAATAATTTTGTATATTACACATATATCATTTAGTTAATTAAGAAGTATAGCTATAGAATGGGTATTTTCAGTTAATTGATAATCAATAGTACTTGTTATGATAATAACATAATATATTTCATAAACTAATAGAAAAACTATTTCAAAATTACTATTTAGTATATTTTGCATACTACTTAATGTATTTCTAGTAATTATTTCAATACTTAGAAAATGGTTTGAGAATTTCGAGCTATCATTTTGCATTTCAATTTTATATGGGTTAGGGTTAGGGTTAGGGTTAGGGTTAGGGTTAGGGTTAGGGTTAGGGTTAGGGTTAGGGTTAGGGTTAGGGTTAGGGTTAGGGTTAGGGTTAGGGTTAGGGTTAGGGGTTAGGGTTAGGGTTAGGGTTAGGGTTAGGGTTAGGGTTAGGGTTAGGGGGTTAGGGTTAGGGTTAGGGTTAGGGTTAGGGTTAGGGTTAGGGTTAGGGTTAGGGTTAGGGTTAGGGTTAGGGTTAGGGTTAGGGTTAGGGTTAGGGTTTAGGGTTAGGGTTAGGGTTAGGGTTAGGGTTAGGGTTAGGGTTAGGGTTAGGGTAGGGTTAGGGTTAGGGTTAGGGTGGGTTAGGGTTAGGGTTAGGGTTAGGGTTTAGGGTTAGGGTTAGGGTTAGGGTTAGGGTTAGGGTTAGGGTTAGGGTTAGGGTTAGGGTTAGGGTTAGGGTTAGGGTTAGGGTTAGGGTTAGGGTTAGGGTTAGGGTTAGGGTTAGGGTTAGGGTTAGGGTTAGGGTTAGGGTTAGGGTTAGGGTTAGGGTTAGGGTTAGGGTTAGGGTTAGGGTTAGGGTTAGGGTTAGG
>NGBS01000673.1:0-12500 GCA_002245135.1 Proteromonas lacertae | reverse complement strand
TATACAAAAATGACTTGAGTATAGTATGTAATACTTAATATTAAGCTTATTTATTGTTATTGCAGAATATTTATATTAAAAAAACAGAAACTTAAACTCAAAAATATAGGACAAAAAAGGACGTGTTAAACTACACGTCCCGGGACAAAGAGGACATGTGTAATCAACGAGAAGTTTTCGTGTATGAGAAGGACAAGGGACGGGACAAAACACAAAAGGACGTCCCGTTGCCGAACTCAGTGATGTTTATAATTTATTTCAAAACTTCTAACTTATTTGCTTTTCTAAAATATAAAAAATTAATTAATGAAAATCATATTTACTCTATTAGTTAGGAAAAACACGTCACTTTCGTGATTTGTGCTGTTCTTGTGCCGTTCCGTCCCTGTGCCTGCCGAACCCAGATCACAACTATTGTATATAAACGTTTTATAAAAAGCTACAATAAAAAAATTATATCAAAAGAAATAATATATATTAATTCGATTTATTCGCTTGTACATCATCATCTATTTTATTTTTATAATCTTTTAATTCCTTTAGTTCAACCTTTATTGTTCTACTATGTTCTTTTATATTTTTATATAAATTTACAGAGTGTGTAACAGTTAATTGTTTTGTCAAATTTTGAATAAAATGAGGATATGTAGTTGTTGTTCTTGCCACTCTTTTCAAATCAACATTCTGGTTAGGACTAATTAAAAATAAACCATAAACATGATCTTTATTACAATTTTGAAAATCTTTACTTGCAATATCATAACTTGATTTATAAACTTTATATAGATTTTGTAGAATCATTACCATTTCACTACTAAAATCATGCTTATCACTAACTGTAATTTGAATACCAAATGGTCCAATAAAAGCATCAACATCTGGAAATGTTCTTCTATAGCTTAAGTCCATCAATTGTATTGTATTTTCTTTATCCATTTTCTTTATTACATTTTCTAAAGATGTATTATTTAAATCAGTATCTACGACATTTCTTTCTTTTTCTTCATCACATATTATATATTAGGAAAGGAAATCATTTTATTTTTTCTTCATACATATCATTGAACTTTTCATTACATATACACATTGCAGTAATAATCCTTCCTCTAAAATCGTTACTGTGTTTCATTAAATATAATATTATTTCTTCATATAAATGTCCAACCATACTTCTATTCGGAGTGCTATTCAGTAAGTCTATCCTAGCAATACATTCATCTTTTTTAGTTATTTTATATAATTCATTAATAACCATTCTCCCTATTGTTTCAGTTACAAACATTAGATGATCGGATTTAGTAACATCACCTTCATATGTATTGTATATAAAAATATCATCAAAATCATAATCAGACTTTGACAGAGATGATATAGTAACTCCTTCTATTATTTCTTTAGCTTTTACAATATCCATACGATTAATGGAATTAATTATTTCTATCTCATTATTATAGTAATTTCCAATTAGTCCACCATAATATTCATAATTATTTCTATAATAAGCTATATTATTAACATAACTTTCAACATCACATTTCTTTATTTCTTCTGCATTTGCAAGATTTGTGAATTTTAAAATATGTTCTTCATAATTTTTAGAGTATTTTGGATGTTTGATAAGGATTACTTTTTCTATTTCTTCTTTTGTAAATGGAGGTATATACATTACAAGTGGACATCTTTTACTTTGAAATGTTTTATATTCCTTTTTAAATCCATTAGCTAATAATAATATCATACTAGCATCAGGATAATCATCTTCACCAATTACTGCTCCATCACCAACAACAATATATTCATTTGTATATTCACTTGTATGAGCATATTCTTCATCTGTTATATTTTCATCCTGGGATTTATATATTATATTTATTCTTCCTTCATAAATCTTTTTAATATGTTCAATTATAACATCTGCTAATACTGTTTTACCAATTCCTTTATTGCCAAGCATTAAATATGTCTTTTGATGTGGTTTTGATCTATTTTTATTGTTCTTAAAACCCTCATCAATTATTCTCAACATCTCATTATAACATTTTCTCATCAAAAACAATTTTTTATTATTTGCAAATACATATATTCGACTTTCATCTTCTTTTTTGATATGAAATAATGGAAGAGGAAGTTTTATATTTCCCACATCTATATTATATCTTTTCATTAATTCTTCCAATTCAGAATTACTATTATCATCAACTTCTAAATCTTCTATTGTTGGTGATGGTTGTGGTGGTGGATCTTTTGGAGATGAAATAGTAATATCATGATAAGATCCAATTCTGTCTTCGTTTCTTATTACAGCATATTGAAATCTACCACTTTTCTTTAAACTGTATTGCTATTAAACTATAAATATATATTGATTGCTTAATTTTTGTTTCATCATCTAATGTCTCACCATTTAATACTATTTTTATAAACACTCCATTCATTATTAAATCAAACACATTATTTTCATCCAATATATGATAAACAGAATGTAAACCACCAACAGGAAAATGACCTGGTAATTGTTTATCAGTATCATACTCGAAATTGGAATCTCCTTTAGTTAATAGAATATCTCCTTTACTCAATTTGTATGATATTATTTGTTTTAGACATATCTTTTCCATATTTTTATCATTTTCAGTTTTTTCATTGATAGGTTTCTTATTTAGAGGTGTATAACTATTTCTTATACTCTTATACTCTATCTCATTATTTGGTGGATATAATCTGGAAATAATATATTTTTCAATATCATCAGATATGAATTTTAAATTCTTTTTTGGTTTTAATATATAATCTCTTAAATCATCATCCCATTCTAATTTCATATCATATTTTAATAATATATTGGATAATGGTTTACTTTTTAAATTCTCTCTATTTGAATATAGATTCAGAAATTCATTAAATCCTGTTGTACCAACTACACTATTCATTAATTGTTGATAATATTTCCAATAATCTTTACCATCATAATTTTCTTTATATAAATAATCAAAATAAATCTGTCTGGGGATATTACCATATCTATCACAAACATCTTTAAATTCTTCACTTTTAACATAATCATCAATTCTAATATTATTACCAAAATTAACATCTGCACATTCTTTAAACCACTCTGCTATTTCTTCATTATCTAATGAATCAAAATATAATTCTTTACTACCATTATAACAATCATTATTATCACTATCTGGTGAACTAATTGAGATAATTGCATTTCTTTTCCCAATGTGCTCATAATTAATTGTATCAACTATTATTATTGATTCTGTTGTATTTACAATATCTTCAATTGTCATTTCACGTTTCACTAGAATGTAATCATTTTTACTCTCATCATATTTAAATTCATAAATTCTTTCATCCTTATAAAATCCTTTCTTTTTTCCTTTTATTACATATATTGGTCTATTTCTCCATTCACCTTCAAATATGTAATGATTAAATCCAATTTTCAATTCTATTTCACTAGTTTCTAATTCATCATCCTTTACTTTATCTACTTCTTCTTTTTGCTTCTCTATTTCATTAATCCTGTCTTGAATATTTTGTAGGTTTCTTTTCATGCTATTCTTTGTATTATTAAGTTCATCAATTATCATTATTTCTTTTCGTAGTTTATAAATATTGTATTGATTTACTTCTTTTTCTAATAATATTTTATTAATCTCATTTAATTTATCTAATATTATACTTATCAATGCATATCCAACCAATGTCATATCCTTGTATTGATTTTTATTTAATGTATTAAGTCTATCATCTTCATTCATAATGTAACAACAATATTCATCTATTTTTTTTACTTCGATGGTAACATCTTTTGAAGAAAGGAATTTACTAAGTCTTCCTGATGGTAATAATAATTCTATAATTTCGTTCAATTTTTGCATAATCTTACCATTACAATGTTTTATAATACTGTTGTTATCGTTATTAAAACTATTCATAATGCTATCACATCTAATTCTATTCTCATTAATGAATTTATTATATCCAAATGTATCTTCTGTTATACTTTTCAAATCTTTACAAATAATATTGTTTACTTCTGTAATATCATTTTCATTTATATTCTTTTTATTGTTTTCTTTTGTTAAATTTTCGATTTCTTCATTCAATTTTCTTATTTTTGGTTCATTTTCTTTATCATATTTTCTTATTATTTCATCCATGACAGCCATTTCATGTGTATATCCTTGAATCTTTAAGTAATTCTTCTGCTCTTCAGTATATTCTTTACATAAATTTGTCTTTAAAAAGTATAATAATGCATAAATGAAGGAAGTCTTTCCTATACCTGGTTGTCCTTCTATTGTTATATTCTGCTTAGATTGTTTTGATAATAATAAACAAATATGTCTAAACATTTGTTTATAACATTCTCTAATAAGAATTCTCTTTTTGGGGAATTGAAATACATTTACAGATTCATCAAATTCTAACAACTCTATACCATTATCTACATTTAATTTTAAAGAATTTACTATTCTGATGAAAGCATCTTCTTTATTTATAGCAACACCTGCTAATGGAAAAGAAATTGGAATATTTGTATTGTTTGAGAATAATGCATCACTTCTATCACCACCTTTATCACTATCTAGACGTAAACGACTTATAATATCCAGTAATTCATCCTCACTTAACTGTAAACTTTTTCCCCTTTTGTATATCATACTAATTATATCTTCATAATTTCCTTCTTTGCAGCTGCTTCTATCTTCAACTTGAGGATGATTCTTAGCAGAAGAAAGAAGTGGTGGAACTGGTTTTGAACTTACACTTGGTGGTTGATCAAAACTACTTTCATCATTCTTCTCATACAATTCAGCATAAACACCATTTTCAGATATATCTTCAGTTTTTTGTCTTTTTGTTATTCCACCAACATCACTTGGTGGTCTTACTCTCTTCACAGCATCTTTTATGTAACATTTCTCGATTTTAATCTCATCATTTTTATCAAACAATGAAAATAATGGATATATAGTATTTGGCATATCATTCACATATATACTTGCTATATTTTCTTTTCATACATATTGTATTCTACTTCATATACTTCTCCATCACATAATAGACCTTCACATTTATATTTTTTTTCACCATATTTAACACAATTATTGGTTAATACAGCCACGCTATTTTTCTTCTCATCACATCCTTCTGAATACCCTAAGAACATTTCTTCTTTTATCTTTATAATTCTATACTCAACAACATAAACATTGTTCGAAATTTCTTGTTGGTATATGAAGCTTGTTGGATTATCTATACACTTCATTCTTCCTTTCTCTTTACTAACCTTTTCATATAACATACTTTCTTTACTACCTAGTAAACCCATATAGATTAAACCGTCACCTATTTAATCAATTAATAAATATATACTATAATAATAGTCGTAAAAGTGATTACTGATGAGATATAAACAAAAACGGTTTATAACTAAATGTTTTTGTCCGTTTCATTAATCAAATCAAGCCATTCAATCAAATCTCTTTACAAACATTCATTCTGTTTATGTATTATAAATATAAAGAATTTTAAAGAAATAATTAGTCAAGTAATGTATTATATTATTGGATTTATGATATTGTAAATAGTTTCATAATCAGATGATTTGTTTAAATAACTATTTATATTAATAACAAGAGATATTATGATATTAAGGAAGTAATAGTACCAAAGAGATAAACCTTAGAAAAAGCTCAAACTACAAAAGTGAAAGCCGAAGGTCAATTAACCACTAAACGAGGTGAATTGAAAGAATTAGTTGATCAAATACAACCCTTATAAGAAGAATTAGAAAACATAATAAAAAAGAAAGAAGATTTAGAAAAACTAGTCGATGAACTGATTATTGAGCTAGTTTACAAGTTATTCATTAGTTGTTATATTAGGAGATGTAATAGCCATAAGAGAGTGGCATAATATTAAGAAATTCAAATAGATGGCCATTTATGATAGATCCAAAATGACAAGCTAATTGTTAGATGATAATACAGTAAATTATGATGAAAAATTCCGATTATATATAACGACAAGATTAAGAAATCCACATTATCCACCTTAAACTTGTGTAAAAGTGAATTTATTGAACTTTATGACAACTCAAGAAGGTTTACAAGATCAATTATTAGGTATATTAGTAGGAAAAGTACAAAGAGAATTAGAAGAAAGATGAGTCGAATTGTTAATGAAAGTTGCCGAATATAAAAAGACATTGAAAGATATTGAAGATCAAATTTTACATTTATTAGCTTCATCTGAAGGTGATATATTAGAAGATGAAAAGTTGATTGATACTTTAGCTAAATCCAAACAAACCTCCAATGAGATTATGGTAGCTGTAAAGAGTGCTGAAGCAACACAACAACAAATATCCCATGTTCGAACAAGTTATATTCCAGTAGCAGAAAGAGTATAAGTTTTATTCTTCTGTATTACTGATTTAACTGGTATTGAGCCAATATTCATTGGATTGGTATATTAATCTATTCTTATTATCAATTGATAAAGCTGTAAGAACTAATAAAATCAGAGATCGATTGAATAGTTTGAATAATACATTCACTTATATATTAGATGAGAATGTATGTCGATCTTTATTTGAAAAAGATAAGTTATTATTCTCGTTCTTATTATGTACAAAGATATTGTTAATCAATAATGAATTAGATCCAGCTGCCTTTAGATATTTATTAACAGGTAATACTGCTTTGACATTTGAAGAATCCAATCCAGTAACAAAAGGACCAAAATGGTTAAGTGATAAAAGTTGGAATGAAATAATTGGTTTATCAAAGATTCAAGGAATGGAGAAGTTTAATGTTCGATTTTAGAAGGAATTAGAAAAAAGGGAAGCTATTTATTTCAGTAGTGATCCAATCACAGAAATTGATGAATTAATGGTAGAAAATTCATTGAAATTCCAAGTAGTGATTTAATGGCTTGTTATAATGATTCTAACTGTTGTGCTGCATTAATCTTCATATTATTTCCAGGTGCTGCCCCAATGAATGAATTATTGAAATTAGCTGATAAAATGTATCTAAGAAACTATTTAGTATTTCATTAGGTCAAGATCAAGGCACAATTGCTCAAAATGCAATAGCTGAATATAGAAGAAAGTATTTATTCCAAACTGGAGTATATCTCGTTGGGTAATATTTGCTACAAGAGTGGCAGTATTAAATCATTATTAAAGTTTGTTAGATATAAAATGGGATAAAATATGAGTGAAAATAATTAAATACAATTACATTCAGGGTTGTATAAGTAGGTCTGCATATGAATATGTGGTTGAAACTATCGGTTTGGTCTTGACCTTCTGTTGGTCAAACATATCAAGCTAAATGTATTAAAATCTACTTTATTCCTTTTTTGTTGCTATTTGTAGCATATAAATTACTATAAAATATAGGATACTACTTCTTAAACATCTTTTTATGACCTATATTCTTCTAACTCCTCTAAAATTTAATAGTAAAGCTAGAGGATTATTCGTTATATTAGCTAATAGTTACTGCAGGTCACTGGCAAATATTCTGATGGTTGAGACAAGATTTACAAGGATTAACTCAACCATCAGGTGAATGTAGTTCAGGTTATTATTGTCCAAGTGGTTCGGTATAACCAACTCCATATCCACTGGTACTTTTCGACTTGATACTAATGGTATTTCTAACAGATTTTGTACAGAATGTGATTTTTGTAAACATATGTCCATATGCTGGTTGATCTGCACCTTATGTAAGAATGTGCTAATGGTTATTTATGTGATAAGAATGGTTTAATAATTGTAGAAGAAAGAAAGTTTATTATGTTCAGAAGGTGATTATTGTGCATTAGGTACTTTGTGACAAAACATAAAAGGAAGTCCTTTGCCTAGCTCAACTTTAAAATAGTTAATAAAACAAAAAAACAAAAAAACATATGTAGACATTAATATAATAATAGTAATTAGTTTAAACTTTCTTCTTTATATTCTTCACCATCATCATAACCATCATAAAATCCATTTATACTTTCTTTAGTACCATACTTATAGTAATTATCTTCATAACTTAAACCACAAAATCCATACATAAATCCACTTCGATATGATTGTATATATTCTATATTATATTTTAATTTATCTTTATTATCAGTTATTTTTACTTTTTCATATATAATTTCTATATTCTTTTTCTTCAATTCTTCTACTTTCTTTTCTAAGTCAATAAGTTCGCATTTACTTAATTTTATTTCTACATATTATATAATAATTATAAATTATATATATACTATCAAATTTCATTCTTTTAAACTTATCTAACTTCGATATATTATTTAGCAATTTAGTTATATCTTCATATTTTATATCTTCTCCACACATACATAAGTATTCTAAACATTTATATTTGTTTATACTATCAATTAATGGATTTATATCACTAATTGTATTACCACTTATATATAATTCTTTTAACTTTGCAACTTCACATAAACTCTTACATAACTCTTCAAATGGCTTATCACACATATTACATTTCATTAAACTGACAACTTCTAAATTTTTTAATTTCTTTAGATTTATACATAATTTATTTATATCTAATCCACTAACTCGATTATAATCGAATCGAAATTCGATCAATTCACTAAACTTGTCTAAATTATCAATTATTATATGAACACTTTTTATATATCCACTGCTGTTTCTCAAACTAAGTCTTTTTAAATTTTGGTTATCTCTTTTTATTAATTCTTCGGCTCCATTACTCACTATTTCATTTTCATCATCTACATCATATAAATTATATAATTCATCAAAATTTATTGTTTCAATTCCACTTTGGAAGTTTTCTTATTAAATCAACCATTATACTTCTCTTTATAGGATTATCACTGAAATTAAATCTCTTTAGATTTTGGAATTTGTTAATCTCATCACATAATTTATCATTTTTTTATTCCAATATTAGCCAATTCAATACTTTCTACATTATCTTTATTTGATAATAAACTGAAGATTTTTTTCTACACTTTATACGATATTGCATCAAAACGAATATTCTTTATATTCTTTAACTCATTCATTTTATCTTTCAATTCATCACCAATATTGGCACTTTCATCTAATGTTACAACATTATATAATTCAAGCGTTTTTATATTGGAGAAATCTACATCTTCAAATAACGATTTAATATAACCATTCTTATAGTAAAAATGATGTAACGATATATGTTCTACTTTTTCACACTTCTTCAATACACTATTTAAACATTCTATGCATTTATCACATCCATTTGTGACTATTTAGTTATTATTAAATAATATATATTTATACATTCTATTGTTATCTTTTTCACATTTTCATAGCTTTTCTCTTCAATATCTTTAAAACACTCACACTCAGATCTACCAGCTTCTTTAGCTGATTTTAACACACACTTTAAACTAACTTCACTCGTATCACTTCCATTCACGGGATATTTGAACATATTATCACTTTCCAATACATTTTCACTGTATTCTACTCAAAGTATACTTTTAATTTTATACTTATTTTTATTTTGCAATTCCTTTTACAGCTTGCGCATTCACCTTCATCGGAACTTTCCATATCTATCATCACTCTCAGAATCACTTCTATTCACTCTGTCATCATCTCCTATACTAACATTGCTCGATTCATTTACAATACTCATCGCTCCAGGAATACCAATGTAAAAACAAAAAACGAGAAAAAAAATTGATTAAAGTGACGTGTAAATTACATAAAATTAGGTAAATCCAATATAATTTATGTTGGATTTTGAAGTGAATGAATTCTTTTATTGTAAATCCTTCTACTTCTAAATAGATCAATATTCCTTTCAATTCTATCACAGCATGGATATTGATATAGGTATAACTACTGAAACACTCTTATTATCAGGTGATGAAACTATTAAATATAATTATTACTAAATATCATTTCATCCTCGATATTCACTTGAAAGGAATTGATATGACCTGTAGATGAGAATTGATGAGGATAGTCCTGATTATAACACTAATAATTCATAATCTCGATCTCATTTCATAAATGCTACTTCATAAATGATATCTACTTGCATTCTCATCATCTTTACACTAATTAAACCACTTCAACCATCCAATAAAGCTATTCATACAGCACCTTGATAAATATTTTTCATAATTTGTGTCCCTTTCTTAATGCACTACCACTATTACCATACCAACAAGTTCAACATTACTTAAATTTGTCAAATTATACTCATTCTTAACATTAAAGTAGTACTTTCATTTAATCACTAACTATATATCTTATTATATCAATATTCTCTGTATTGAACTTATAAACATTCTACTACACTACACAAACACATAACGAACAAATAAGAAGATAATTACAGCTTATAATTATAAAATATAGACTAACAAATATTTATAAAGTGAAGAATGAATTATTGACTTTATATATATTGATATAATTGATTAATTTTTATTAATATTATTCTTTTCTTATTTTTCTCTTGATATAACAATTTATATTAATATTATAGAGAAAATATGAAATATTGATTCTGTAAATTATCAAATGAAATACAAATTACTTCTCCAGTCTTACTAGCAGCTGATCTAGTTTGTGTTCTTCATAAATATCAGTTTGTTTTACAATTACAGAGGAATAAGCCATATCAGGTGAAGAAGAATGTAAATCATTTTTAGAAGCATTAGATTTTATGATATTCGATGTAATTGAGATTATTGTATTTCGATAATTCTTTGAAGCTGTAATAAATGCAACTGTTCTTAATAAATTTGATATGATATCCATATTAGCTGTATAACAATCGAATTTCACATTCGTTCTAGCAACATTAATTTATCCAACTAAAAAAGAATACTTTGTATATTGATAGAACATTTGATTTAACACCTAACATTAAATATAATGTGTTAGAATGGATTTTACCTGATTATCCTGCTTTACCAGCTGGTATAACATTCAGTGAAGGTAAATTCAGTGAAACACCATTCTAATTAATGAAAGAAACATTATATGTAGTTGGTGAAAGAAATCTTAATGGAATTTATTATACAAATGTTTATCTTCAAGTAATATCCAATACATATCCAGCTGCTGGTGAATTGCCAGTAACTTTTTTATTCAATGACTGCTTATATATTATGTAAAGATGGAAAGACAGGTGTTGTTGAAAAACAAATATATGGGATTATCTGAATATTGGTGATATTTTGATAAACAAAAGTTGTATAAATCAATCACAGTAAAACCTATCTGAAGTAGGACCGACAGTTGCCTCTAGTTACTATTAATTGACCTCTTATGTATTATGTGTTTCTAATCATAAAATCATGTACATTAACATAAAATCATGAGTATTTACTATTTCATTGTATTCCTATATTTTCACACTTACAATCATTTAGAGCAGTGTTGTATTTTTCGGTCAAAAAATATAGGTTTACCTATAGGTCAAAACCTATATCTTTAGCTTGACCTTTACCTTCCTTATACTAACTATTAGTTGACCTCCTATTGAACATGAGTTAAGAAGCATATAATCTAACCATAGATACAAAATTAATGTTTTATACATCATCTTTCAAATATCAAATTTGACCGTCAGTCGATGCACTTTTTATATTACTATTATTTTGATCTATTTCTCAATGATGACTCACAATAACATATTATTAACATAATATTAAATTAATTATAGAATAAAAAAATAAAAGAAAAAAACATCAAGCTTGATGGTTTGACTAAGTAAATCTTTATTTTTTAAGATTTAGATCATTTAGATGTATAATTACTCAATATTTATAAACTTTATAATATATGAAACTATAGGGATATCACATTAACCCCTATCGCATCAAAAGAGTTGTGATTTTATTCAGTTGCTGTATTAGAGAAATAAAATTTTAACTACTCCAAAATGTTTTGGAAAAACGTGATTTTAATAGATTTTGTCAACAAGATCTATTTAAATTCATAGCTTTCAATGCAGTCAGTACCACAATATTAGACTCACCAGAATTTAGAAGGTTTTGCTTCAAACTAGGATATATTATACCTCTAAGAGAGTTTTATAATGCTTATTTATTTTCAGAAACTGAGAAAGTAAGAGACTTATTGAAGGCAAATTATTAATATCCAGAAATAGAGATTTATTATTATAATTACATTAATATTTATTTTTTAGAGATAGTAATCAATATAAATTAATCATCAAATAACAAATTGTTTATAAATATGTTAAATATCGCTATTGAGTAGTTTGTAGATGAATTTTAATATATTAGAATAGATATTTTTACAATTTCAACCAATCTTATTCTAACTATGGTAATTAAAGTAAAACAGGAAGCAGGAATAATCTTTTATACATTATGATAATTTGTATTAAACAAATGTTACTCAGTAAGTGATTAAAATAGATTTTAACAAAATAATGCTCGAGGTTTGACCG
>NGBS01000965.1:0-19742 GCA_002245135.1 Proteromonas lacertae | reverse complement strand
TAATACTTGTTACATGAACTCAACATTACAATGCTTAGCTCATATCAAACCATTTCGAGATTGCTACATACCAAAGGGTCGATATAGTAATAATATTGAAAGAAAATTTTCAGATTTCTTAAATGCTATATGTAATAATGCAGCAACAATTGAATATGAAGATGAGAATTTTAAAGATTTTAGAAATGAAATAGATGGAAAAATAATAGAAGTTAATAAACAACAAGAAACATACCAGTTTTTGAATATACTGTTAAGTTGTCTAAATAAAGCCAAAGGAAAATTTAATAAAATGACAGTATATACTTATGGTAAAGAAAATATACGAATTGAAGAATCAAACAGAATATTGGTTATTGATTTAAGATTAAATTCAAGTGATTTTGATACATTGAAAGAAAAAGAAAAAAAGAAAAGAAATACAACCATCATTTATATTACCAATTTTAGAAGAATATAAGAAATTGGACATGAAAGATTATAGTTATGATTTAAAAGGAATGACTTGTTATAGGCCTGATAGTAAAATTTCAGGACATTATTGTTCTGTTTGTCAATCTAAAGTTGATAATAAATGGTATTTATTTAATGATGATATAATAGATCCTATCTCTGAAATAGGAAAAGCTGAAAAAGATTATCACAAATTTATTCCAAATTTATTGTTCTATCAATTGAGGGAAGAAAAAGGTGTTGAAGATACAATAACAGTTGTAGAAGAAGAAGAAGAAGATATGGCTAATATGTATGATAAAACTTATATTAAAAATTCAGATTGCGGTTGTTATATCACATCGATTTTATTCATTTTATCACATTTTAGTAATTTCAAAACAACATTACAGAATTATAATAGTAATGATATATTTATAAATGAATTTAAAAATATAATTACAAATATTGGAAGTAGTAATTATTCAATTGATGGATTTTCTAAATATTATAAAGGTGATAATAATGCTAACAAATTTTTATTTTACTTATTCCAAATATGTGATAAAGCAAAATTTAATTATTTGAGTGAATTATTCTATTTCAATACAACATGTAATAAGTATTATTATTATATATATAAAGTAATTAAAAATGAATATGGTGTATACAATTTTCGAGATTATAAAACACCTGATATTATAACTATATATAATGATAAAGAATTAATAACTAGTGAAATGGTTGATATAATTGTAGATTATAAGAAATTTTCAATCAAAGGAGTTGTTATTTGTAGAAGAGATGATTTTCATTATTATTCATATATAAGAATTAATAACAATTGGTTAAAATGTAATCATGATGGTAGGAGTGTGGATAATTGTCAACCATCATTGGAAAATGCTAAAGAAATTTTGTTGTTTTATGAGAGGAATAAATAAACAAAATATCTATAATGAAATTGATATATTGAAATATTTTTATAATTTGTAGATATTGAAATAATTAGGGTTAGGGTTAGGGTTAGGGCTGAGTTCGGCGGGGACAGGGACAAAAAGGACATATCCGGGACAAGAGTATGATAAAGGACAGTAATTTGTCCCTTTTATAAACATTTGATATTACCTTTTTGTAATATAAATAAATTATGTGAAAAACATTTATAAGTAAGAATAAAGATAATTAATAATAACATTAATAATCTGGACTTATTACTTCCACATTAGTAATTTCTCTATTTTTATCTTCACTTTCTTCATCTTCATCTCATTTTCTTAAAAGTCAATATCTACAAAAGATAAACAAACTATCATACCTACACATCCACTGTCGAATAATTCATATTTACCACAGACCAATGACACAACTAATCTTGTATGCTCATCCAAAACTAATATAAATCTATCATTTGTTAATTTCTTCTTTAATTCACTTAAAAGTTCTAATTTGGTATATTCAAATATTTTTATACTATTACGAGTAAGATTGTCAAATTGTGATGTAAATTCAATTCTCTATTACAAAAAATCTTTGAGTTTTAAAAATTCTATTCGTTTCAAAAATTATCAATTTTCTCATTTAAACAAAAGGGATATTTAAAATTCAATGATTTTATTATAGAGATGTAATTTGTAAAACTAGAAATGTAATTGAGTTGTTAAAAGTGGATTATTGTTTTGATAAAGAAATAACTTACAAAGGTAAATTGGTAATATTGATTATTAAAACTAGTACAGTAACAAGTATAACTGGAATAAAAAGACACATTGTATGTAGTGATTATTTGATTTTAATCTTGTTTATAACGTACTTTAAACACATACTTCTCATCTACATCATATCAGTTAATATTAAAATTTTAATTTTAACATAATAACAAAAATCACTCTAGAAAATATAAACCATCATCCTGTTATATATCATGAGAAAAATGACATGCAAAAAAATAAAACTAAGCAATTTGATTGGCTATTGTGACATGATTTAATTGGTTGTTGTTATGTGATATTATTGGTTAAATGTGGAGTATTTGATTGGCTATTCATTCAATATTATAATTACATTTATCTTATCAATTAGCTCATTTATACATTTTATTATATCATATTTTAAAATTTCAAAGTATTTATAGTAAAAAATTATAATATAGATAGATTATTGAAATGAGTGATTTAAAGGCGAAAAAGGCATATAATGATTTACCATATTCATCAACAAAAAAAATTCTCATTGATGTTTGTAATGTTAAAGTAAGAAATTTAGGTAATGGTGTTTATGAGTTATTAAAAACTATGGAAGAAGGTGAAGTTTATCATTTCAAATTCAGAATAAATAAATTTGATGATAGAATTGATTTTGGTTATTGTGGATATTATGATGAAGTTAAAGAGAATAATCCTTGTATCAAGATATTAAATGATAAATCTGAAGTATTTGATGGAACAGAAATAACTAGTATTAAAGGAAATGTAGGAGTATATGAAGTGATTTATGATATGATAAACAATAGAATGTCAATCAAACAAGGAAATGGCGAAGTAGTAGAAGTTTGTTCAATCGATTCAGACATGGTTATGTCATTTGTTAGGGTAAGTGAAAGTAGTGATAATGAAATTAGATTGATAGAATATTGGAAATTACCATTGATAATACAAAGATATACCATTAATAATCCATATGTTGATAATAATGTTTATAGTTTTCAAACATCTCCAGCTGAATTGTATGATGTTGAAAGAGAAAAATTTAGAGATAGAATAGAGTATGTTGTATGTAATAAGATATTTCAACATCTAGCTGTAAGAAAAGAGAAAAATCTGGAAAAAGATAAAGAGAAGGAGAAAGAGAAATATAATTATACAATAAATATAGAAATGAAAGAGAATGATGGAATATATCACTTCTATTATGAAATAATGAGTGTTGGTACTGCAGGTATTATGTTTGGTTATTATCAAAATCGAGGTATAGCAAATGAAAGATTAGTTCAATCTAAAGTAGCTGAAATATATGAAGTAATATATGATATGATACATATGCAGATGTGTATTAAAAATGATGGTTCTACAGTAGTATCTCCACAAACCTTACCCACATCTACAAACTCATTAGTACTTATTAAACCATGTATTAGTACTGGTGATAAGGGTGGATCAGTAAAATTAATAGAATATTACAAAGAAAGAGAAGATTATGGATTTAATGATATTTCGATATATAAAAATACAAGAATTGATGAAATAAAAGATTATAGAGGATATAACACAATAAGTACAGTAGAATTAGGGTTACCAAATAATATATATGGAATATATAATTATGAAAAGTATTATGTTAGACAGTTATTGGAATATGTTAATGCAACAAACACTGATATTACCCCAATAAAGGAAATTATACTATCTAGATTTAGATTAAATAATAATCAAAAGAAATATATAGATGAAAGTGATATTACAGATTTAATGATATTCTTAAACTGTTATGGTGATGATAAAATAAATTTAGATAAACCTGATAGTTTTGCTAAAATAGTGAATAGTTTGAGTGTTGTAAATCATATTAAACTTAACGAAGATGGTAGTGTTAAACAAGATCAAACAAAGAAATATTTAGGATTTGCATCAACAATTAATGGTGTTTTCCAGTTTCCTAAGAATGAAATTTACATTAGAGATTGTTATTATACAATGTTTAGAGATATTTGTAAATGTTTATCACCACAAGTAAAAAAATTGAATGTAATAGTAACTGGTCAACCAGGTGTTGGTAAAACATCTTTTATATATGTTTTGCTATTCCTTATCAAAAATTTATATAAGATGGAAGAGTTGATTAAAGAAATGAAAGGTATTATCAATAATCTGAATGATTTAGGTTTAATAATTACAAGCAAATTAAATCTTGAGAAAGATATTAATAAAATAATAGAAGAGATTAATGCAATTGAAGCAAGAGACTCTTTAAAATCTGAAGTAATGACAGCTATTGGTAATTTCAAAACAAAAGTTGATGAACTAAATGTAATCAATAAAACTTTAGATGATACATGGAGAAAGAAAGATGGAAAGTTGAAAGATATTTATATAATAAAAGGAAAGAGAAATGGAGATTTGACTGATATGAAAAAATATTTATTTAGGGATGGTTATGTTTTTAAAGTTAACATTCATGAAAGTCAGATTAATGATTCAATAATCATAGTTGACACTTTTAATAAACAATTCGGAAATAATAACAAAATCATTTCAATAAGTTCACCTGAACTAAATAACTATGGAGAATATGAAAAGAATGTAAATAATTATAAAGAATTATATTTTGATTCTTTAAATAAAACAGAGATAAAGGAGTGGTTTAATTATTGTAGTGGTTTTAATGTTAATGTTGCTAGTGCTGAATTTAATGAAGTATGTGAAAGATATGGGTATATTCCTCGACAAATATATTACCATTATCTTTATGATAGAAATTATGGAAGAGATTATTGGGATTATTATAAACAGTTGATAGAAGGAGTAATAGGTACAATTGGTTATAATGATTTTAAAAATAAATATCTTGATAGACAGTATCTAAAAAATCATCCCTTGTCCAACATTATATTGAAATTTAATTTACAATTAAAAAATGATGCTGATTTGGGATATGATATATTACAACCAGAAGATGAATTAATATATATTTCCAAATCAGTAAAGAATTATATTAAATGTAAATTCTATCCACCTACGAATGATGATGAATGCAAAAAACTTGAAAATGATTATAGAGAATTAGCTGATGGTTATATGAAAAGAATGGCATCTAAGCAAATAATAGCATATAAACTTAGCACTAATAAGATTCAGATAAATACAACAGTTAAAAAAGGTAAAAAAGATCAATTCAAATTAAAGTCTCAAAGACAGTTATCTATCTGTTATAATAATGATGTAAATAAACTTGTTCATTTTATATTAGATGAGAATAATTTCTTTGATCTTATTATGAATGGAGTGTTTATAAAAGTATTATTAGATGATGGTATAAAGTTTGATAAAGAAAATATACCTCTTGATATTAAAATGAGAATGATAGAATCTATAAAAGTATAAATTATATTCAATATATTTATAATGTAATAGGATTATAGTGAGAATGATGATAATAACTTTGAGTATTGTGTAATAATATATTCACCACCTTCATCACCTACAATTATATATAAAGAAGCCATGAAATTTAAAGCTTCAAACAAAGGAAGTAAATCATCACCATTATCATCATCATCATCATCATCATCATCACAAAATGAAATACAAAATTTTGAATCATGTGATGCTGATTATCTAATGAGAAAATGTTATAAAGATATGTTAAAGATTATATGTAAAGGATTAACATTTAAAGATCTTTCATTTCAAAGAAATTATTTAATATTTGGTAATAAAGGTATTGGTAAGAAAGTATTAGCTAAAATACTTCTATACAACATTAGTGAGAATGTAGAAAAAGGAATTGAAGTATTAATAGATTCTCCTGATTATCTTCCAAATAATAATTATAAGAGTAAACCATATATTGTTATTGTTTATGGAAAAGCTGTA
Source organism: Proteromonas lacertae (assembly GCA_002245135.1). NCBI lineage: Eukaryota > Bigyra > Opalinata > Proteromonadidae > Proteromonas > Proteromonas lacertae. The sequence goes on along the minus strand of NGBS01000965.1, from coordinate 13,719 downwards.
GGTGAAGATGATTATGCTGATGCAAAAATGGTTATAATGTTGTCTAGTCCATCTGATGAAAAGTGTAAAACATTTCAAAGTAAAAGATGCCCATTGTTGATGTATATACCTCCATTTACAGAAGCAGAAGTAAAAGAATATGTAAAATTGGAATATCCATCAAACGTAGATCATTATGAGAAATTATACATAAATAACTATGAATATTATGGAGGTATAATAGGAAATTTTACACCAACTGATGCTATAAATATGGAGAAATTAATAGAATGTGTAGATAAGGGTATTATGAAAGAGATGGTGGAAGGAATAAATAAGTCTCCACTATCAAAGGGAGATTATGAAAGAATAATTATATATGAAACAGATGAAAATGATGTAACTAAATCTGGTAATCTTAGATTTCTATCTAAAATAATTAGAGATATGGTATTTAATATACTATTTAAAGATGTAGAAGGTTGTGAAATAATGATGGAAACTTTACGTAAAAATCAAACAGGAGGTAGAGCAGGAGAATTTTATGAAGGAACTATTTTTTATTTAATGAAAAATTTACCTACATTTTTATCACATATAGTTCGAGAAATGAATGAGTTAATTAGTGAAAAATTCAAAGATAATTCTAAGGAAATAAATAATATAATTGAAATGTTAAAAAGAGAAGTATTTGTAAGTGATGAAAAGAATGAAGTTAGAAATGCAGATGATTTAAAAGAAAGAATCATTAATTACCAACCTAGAAAAGAAATTTCATTCATTCCATTAAGTTACAAAAGTAATTTCCCTGATATTGATGGGTTTATTGGACCGATTGCTATTCAGACTACAATTAGCGATAAGCATAGTTATGCACCTGAAATGACAATGATTCTTCAAAATTTATACAAAATTTATACAGTAGGATATAATGAAGCAAAGAAAAGTTATTGGGAAATTGATAAGGATCAACTTTTTTTTACTTCTTGATAAGTGTAAATGACAATGTTAAAATTAATCCAAATAATGAAAGAGACATAAAAACTTATGCAACAATCTTGCGATTGTTGTTAAAGGATGAAATTGAAGAGGATATAAATACAAAAGGTAAAACATTATCAAAGTTAAGTAGTGATGAAAAAAAAATATTATTTTATGCAGCAGAAGAAAATAAATTCACTATAAAAGTTACAATTGAGGAATTAGATAATTATTGTCAAATGTTAAAAGATAGAAGGCTAAGAGAACAATCTCAACAACCATACTATGAAGGATTTGATTATGGATATTACAAAAGAGAATGTAATTTGGATTTGAAAACAACAAAATTTAAAGATGGTTATGAAAAAGGTAAATTGTTTCGTGATGAAGTAAATAGAGCATTATTTGATAAGATTGATATGAAATTAACTGAGGAAGATATTTCATTACCATTCTTGGAATACCGTAAAGGTTTTGAATATGGATATTACAATAATAAATATAGAAATGATAAATCAAAATACTTTAATAAGGGTTGTTATGATGGTATAAAACTGTATAATAAAGAAGAGAATTTACAATCATCATCATCACTAGTTCCACTACTTCCTCCACCATCAGCACAATCACTAGTTTCACAACCACCACCACTACTTAATATTGTAGGTGATACATGTGGTATTGAGAGAAAAGATACTAGTAATACTTGTTACATGAACTCAACATTACAATGCTTAGCTCATATCATACCAGTTCGAAATCGTTACCTAGTCCACAGAGGTCATAATGATAGTGATATAGAAAATAAATTTGCTGATTTATTAGATGCTATATGTACAAAAAGTAATAATATAATAAAAGAAGACAATGAACATTTTATAGCATTTAAAGAAGCAATAAATGGAATTGTAGAAGATGAAATAACAATTGATATTATAAAACAACAAGAAGCATATGTATTTTTTAAAGCACTGTTGAATCATCTTAATAAAGAATTCAATGAACTGTTTTATAAAATATCATTATGTACAGGTAATATAAACGATATTCCAAATATAGAAATTAAAGAAGTATTGGTTATAGAGTTACAAATAAATTATGAACAAACTAATAGTTTGAAATGTCTTGATAGTTTTAAAAATTTAACTAAGGAAAATTGTAGTTATGAATTAATAGGAATGACTTGTTATTCTGGTAGTTATAATATAGCTAATAAAGAAATGAACGGACATTATATTGCTGTTTGTAAATCTACTACTGATAGTAATAATTTTTATGTATTTAATGATGAATATATATACAATTTATCAGAAGTATTACATAATGATGATTATATGAGCTTTGTTCCAAATTTATTGTTTTATCAATTGAAGGAAGGAGAAGAAAGAAGTAAAAGGAGGAGAAGATAGTCAAATTAAATATGATAAAAATAATCTAGAATTATTATTATTATTGTACACGGAATTATTTCTTATTCAATTGTTAGGGTTAGGGTTAGGCCAGGGTCATGACCCTGGACGAAATCAAATAAGGACTTCCTACCAGGGTTGTATTTATCGGTTACCGACGGAGATAGGTCAAAACCTATAGGTTTTGCCTTGACCGTCCGTCCGTAAAGCCTTACAAGCCGTATATTATAAAATCTATTTTAATTCATTATATACTAATTTTCACTTCATAAAAACTATCTTATAATATATTATAATACTTGATTCATATATTTTCAATTCAATTAAATTATTTTTAACTTTTTATAAAGAATTACACTTTAAAATTAATCTCTTTCTTTTTACTGCAAATGCATTTATCAAGGCTTTTTATCTTTAACATATTATACCAAAAGTTTTGTAAAAGTTAAAATTAAGATGTTCAAACATATTTGCCTCTTTTAAGGCAATAACTTCACGAGCCGCTCCAATTGGTAAAACTATACTCCTAGAATATATAATGATAGATTATATTAGATACAATTATGATAATTTTAAGAAATGATTAATGTCAAGCTAAAAGTTTGCCATTTTTTCTTTCAAATTTTTATAATCATTCTGTACTTTATATTACATATATAACACAATAGAATAACTCATTGGTAAGGTTAGATTCAATTATGAAGAAAGAAAAAAGCGCATCGACCGACGGTTAATTCAGTATTTTATAGAATGATATATAGAGCTTGAATTCAATATGTACAGTTAGATAATATTATTAATATCACATGTTTAGGAGGAGGTCAGCTAATAGTTACTACAGCCTAGTGTCGGTCAACATTTGTTTATTGACCTACGACCGATCGGTTTTCTCCGTCGGTCATGACCGATTTATACAACCCTGAACAGAACTATTGTTTTTTTAATAAAAAATATTTTGAGCTAAATCTATCTGTATTTAGGAAATGCGTTCTTATTAGAAATCAATATAAAAGTATTGTTGTTCCCCGTATGGCGGAAATCCCCGTATGGCGGAACTCTATATTGCAGAATGATTCAATCAAAACTAATATGATATTCATGATGTTCGGAGTTAGTTATTAACAAATATATAGTTAGTTTGTCATATGACCTACATCTGCGATATACTTATTTATGAACTTCATTATTATCAATATTAAACTAATTTTTGTATATTTTCTATTTTAATGTATCAGTCACTACTACAGTCCAAAATACATTATTTGATATGAATAGAATACATTATTTTTAATGTTAAGATAATAAAAAAGGAAATTAAAGAGCAGGCTTGAGTGAGGCTTGAACTTATTTTTTCTTTTTTCTTTTTTGACCGCCTTAACATTAAAAATAGTGAATTCTATTCATATTAGATAATGTATTTTAGACTGTAGTAGTGACTGATACATTAAAATAGAAAATATACAAAAATTAGTTTAATATTGATAATAATGAAGTTCATAAAAAAGTATATCGCAGATGTAGGTCATATGACAAACTAACTATATATTTGTTAATAACTAACTCCGAACATCATGAATATCATATTAGTTTTGATTGAATCATTCTGCAATATAGAGTTCCGCCATACGGGGATTTCCGCCATACGGGGAACAACAAGTATAATTATGAATCTGCGTCAGAGTATTGAAAAAGTATATAAAATTAAATTTAACAACATTTTAGAAATAATCAATAAGTTCTGACATTGGGTCTAATTCAAATTGCTTATTCTTACGGTTATACATATATATAAGAAATATGTGTTTCATTGTATTTTCACACTTACAATCATTTAGAGTTAATTGTTGTGAATTGAGTATGACCTATGCTACTGATAATGTTAGTAACATTTGCAGATTAATAATTACATAAACTTAAATCACATCACACCACTCAATAGAATGGAATAATAATGAAAGAAAGGGGGCCAGAGCACAGTGTGCTCTAGCACCCTATTGTTTTTTGATTCAAAAAAATAGCCGTTTCAATGTGTGCTCTGTCCCCATATTGTTTTTTCATCATTAGAAACGTTTTTAATGCATAATAAATATATCAATCGATTTCTCTATTTATGCTGGGCTCATATATGCCCTTAGTTTGACTTTCTGATCATAATCGAAATTTAATTTTCTTAAAAAAATTCAAAAAACAATGATAGATAGGATGGCCACCATACTGTGTGATATGACACCATATAGTGACCATCCTATGTAATAAAAAAACATAACAAAAAAAATGGAGTTCAAGTCAAATCTCGAAACGAATGCTTTTTTCAAAAATAGCTTAATTTCTTTTATAGATATTTTAATGTGTTAATTAGCACACCATATAATTTATAAGTTATAATACTAACCCAAACAAAACAAAACAAAACCAATTCAAGATTCATTATTATAATGGAACTAAATCATATCATAAGAACAATTAATGAAATAGAAGAATAATGACTTTTGATTGGTTTATTTTAAGAGATATGATTTGTTAATTTCAAGAGATTTGATTGGTTACACCTGGAACTATTTGATTGGCCATTCATTCAAAATATAATTACATTTATCTCAGCTTTAAGTACTTTTCAGGTCGTTGCTATATAAATTTTCGAAGTATTAAAATACATATTATAGCATTAGTTTATTAGTTTATAATTATTGTGATCATGGATGATAAACTACATACAGAAGCAAAGAAAAATTTAACATCTGATGTTTTTACTAATAAAGAGGAAGGTATTCTTTGTTATTTATTATTTATTTTATGTAATTAGATTCTAGGAAAAAAAGAAGTAAAATATTTGATGAATTTTTGATGTCTATTACCTCCCATAAGAATTTTATTGAAATATATAACACTAAAGGGTTAAAATTACACAATGCAGTATATAAATTTAAAGAAGGTATGAATGAAGGGGAATATCATTATAAATTCCAAATTAATCGGTTTAATGATTTTGTTTCTATTGGTTATAGTCTACAGAATAATGTTATCTCAGAGAATGATCCATATATCAAGTTATTAAGTGATAAATACGAAGTATTTAATGGAATAGAAAAAACAATTATTACAAGAAATGTGCAAACAAATTACGAAGTGATTTGTGATATGAATAGATATAAACTATCAATCAAAGTAGGAAATGGTGAATTAATAGAAATTTTATCAATTAAAACAACAAGAATAATTTATCTATTTGCTGAAATAGGTGAGAATAGTGAAGCTGAGTTGGTAGATTATTATAAGCTTCCATTATTGATAAAAAGATATAAGATTGATGAAGAAGATATTAAAGATAATAATTTAAGTTTTCAAACAAATTCATCCGAATTATATACTTTTGGAAGAGATAAAATCAGTGATTATATAGTGTATGTAGTATGTAATCAAATATTCAAAGATAAATATAATGTAGAAGTTGTAACAGGAGAAGAAAAAGAAGAGGAAGAAGAGGAAGAAGAAGCTGAAGTTGATGAAGATGATAATAATGATAAATCCACATATTCATCTACAAGTGATTCAGAATTGCAAGAAAAAGCTGAAGATTCATCATTACAAAATGGAACAGAAGATGATAAAGCTATGGAAGAAGAGAACGGTGTAGAAGAAGAGAAAAAGAAATGTCTTTTTACTATAAATGAAGAAATGAAAGAGAATGATGGAGTTTATCATTTCTATTATGAAATAATGAGTGTTGGTAAAGCAGGTATTGGCTTTGGTTTTTCTCAAAATCGAATTTCATCAGAAGTATCAAATATTCAACCTAAAGTAGGAGAAATATATGAAGTAATATATGATATGATATATATGCAAATGCGTATTTTAAAAGATGGATGTAGAATAAATGATGAACAAGCCTTACCCACATCAACTAACTCATCTGTAATTATTAACCCAAGTATTAGTGTTGGTGACAAAAATGGATCAGTGAAATTAATAGAATATTACAAAGAAAGACAAAATTATGGATTTAATGATATTACAGTGTATAAAAATACAAGAATTGATGAAATGGAAGATTATAGAGGATATAATAGAATAAGTACAGTAGTCTTAGGATTACCAAATACTATTTATGGAATGTATAATTATGAAAAGTATTACTGGATGACTGAATTATCATTTATAAAGGCTAATGCACCAAACACTGATATTACCCCAATTAAGGAGATTATAAAATCCAGATGTATATTAAATGATCAACAAAAGAAATATATAAATCAAAGTGATGTTATTGATTTAATGATCTTCTTAAACTGTTATGGTGATGAGAAAATAAATTTAGATAAACCTGATAGTTTCGTTAAAATAATGAATAGTTTATATATTGTTAAACATAATAAACTAGATGAGAATGGTCATGATGTTGTACCTGTTGAACAAAAAGACTATTTACATTTTGAAAAAGCAAAGAATGATGTTTTCCAATTTCCTGCGAATGAAATATACATAAGAGATGATTATTACACAATGTTTCGTGATATTTTTACTCTGATTAAAAGTTTTACCTTTGTAGTAGTAACAGGTCAACCAGGTATTGGTAAAACATCGTTTATATATGTTTTATTATACTTTTTGAAGAGTTTATATAAGATGGAAGAGTTACCTAAAGAAATAAATGACATTATAAATGATTTGAAAAAATTAGGTGTAGAAAATACAAGTGAATTTAATCCTGAGAATGAAATTAATAGAATATCTGAAGAAATAAGCTGTTTATATAAACAACTAAGTTGTGTTATAGATATATTAAGTTCCAAAATAGAAGATAAACATTTAGATGATGTTCTTATAAATGATCATTTAAAGTGTATTGGGGATACTATTAATGAAATCAATAGTGTAAAAGATTATTATAAATTAGAAATAGATGAAACAATAGATGAAGATCAGTACAAAGAATATGAAGGTCAATCTGTATTGGATCTAGCCGAAGAAGGATATAATTTATCATTAAAAATAAAGGAAGGAATGAAAGTGATAGATAATCTAACTCTCATTAAGAGATTATTGAAAACAAAAACAGATGAACTAAATGTAATTAATGAATATACAAAATATCTTGGCAAATTGGGGATAAAATTGGATAATGGGACTTTAGATGATACATGGAAAAGGAAAGATAAAAGGTTGAAAGATGTTTATATTGTAAAAGGAAAGAGATTTGGAGCTACGAATGAAAAGAAAATATATTTAATGAAGTGTGGTTATATCTTTAAAATTGAAATTGATTTGAAAAGTATTAACGATTCAATAATCATAGTTGATACTTTTAATTATGAATTCGGAGATAATAACAAAATCATCTCAATAAGTTCACCTGAAATTGAAAACTATAACAGATATAACAATAAAAAAATTAAATATAGAGAAATGTATTTTGATTCTTTAAATGACACAGAAATTAGGGAGTGGTTTAAATATTGCACAGGTTTTACTAATAGTGTTGAAGATAATAAATTTAAAAGAATATGTGAAAGATATGGAAATATTCCTAGACAAATATATTACCATTATCTTTATGAAAGAAATTATAGAAGAGATTATTGGGATTATTATAAACAGTTGATAAATAAAGTAATAGGTGAAATTGGTTATAATGAGATTGAAAAAGAATATCAATATAAAAGTAATTTAAAGTATACTCCGTTATCCAACATTATATTGAAATATGATTTACAACCAGAATGGGATGAAGATGTAAAACATAATATATTAAAACCACAAAAAGAATTAATATATATTTCCAATTCAGTTAAAAATTATATTGAATGTAAATTCTATCCACCAAAGGATGAAGAAGAATATAAAAACCTTGAAGAGAATTATAGAAAAATAACTGATAAATATATGCAAAGAATGATAGCAAAGCAAATAGTAGCGTATAAATTAAGCCATGAGGAGATTAATCTAAAAAAGGAAGTAGAAAATACTCATTTCAAATTAAATTCTAAAAAAGATGTATCTGTCTGTTATAATAAAAAAGTCAAAAAACTTGTTCATTTTATATTGGATGAGAATAATTTCTTTGATCTAATTATGGATGGAGTATTTATAAAAGTATTATTAGAAGATAAGGAATTAGATAATGGCGAAAAGTTTGATGAAAATAATGTACCTTATGATATTAAAAAGAGAATGGAAGAATCTATAAAAGTATATATATTCTATATATTTATAATAAAATAGGATTATAACGAGAATGATAGTAATAGTTTTGAGTGTTGCGTAATAATATACCCTAAACCATCTGTTCCACCTAAATCACCTACACTTATATTTTATGAAGAAATGAAATTTATAGAACCACTACTTCCACAATTAGGATCATTAGATAAATCACTAACACCAATAGAGCCAACTGAAATAGAAAATTTTAAATCATGTGATCCTGATTATTACATGAGAAAATGTTATAAAGATATGTTAAAGATTATATGTAAAGGTAATTATGATTTTTCATATCAAAGAAATTATTTAATATTTGGTAATAAAGGTATTGGTAAGACAGTATTAGCTAAAATACTTAAATACAACATTATTAAGAATAGTGAAGAAAAGGGAAATCAAATTCAAGCATTTATAGATTCTTCAGACTCTGTTACACATAATTATGATAAGAATAAACCATATGTTGTTATTGTTGATGGAAAAGTTGTAGGTGAAGATGATTATGCTGATGCAAAAATGGTTATAATGTTAGCTAGTCCATGTGATGAGAAGTGTAAAACATTTGAAAGTAAAAGATTTCCATTGTTGATGTATATACCTCCACTTACAAAAGAAGAAGTAGAAAAAGTAAAACGATTTGATTATAGAAATTCAAATCTAGAATCTCAGATAATAGAAAATCAAATTAAATCATATATTGATAATTATGAATATTATGGAGGTGTTATTAATAATTATGATCCAGATGATAAGATAAATTTGAAGAATGAATTAAGAAATATTGTAGATAAGAATCTCATTAAAGAAATGCTGAGAGGTATAAGTAAGTCTCAATATGACAGAATAATTATATATAAAACATATGAAGATGATGTTACTAGATGTGGTAATCTTAGATTTATATCTAAAACAATTAGAGATATGGTATTTAGTATACTGTTTGAAAGCGCTGAAGGTTGTGATAGTATGATGAAAGCTTTGGAAATAATATGAAACTGGTATTGGTTAAACAGGAGGCTTTTATGAAGGTGTCATATTGTATTTGATGAAGAATTAATTTTCATAAGTGATAAAATCATCTATTTGTTTCAAGCAAAATTACCACTAATATAATATACTATATTTAACTAAATAACAGAAATCATATCATATCGTACAATATTATCAATCTAATTTTATTATAACAATACAAACCACTTTAAATAATTTAAAGTATTATCTCCTCATATATCTTGAGAAAGATGAAAATTGATTTTATTTTCATTATCATTGGTTGTAATGGATTGAATTGATTGGTAAAATTGGAGCTATTTAATTGGTTACACGTGGAGATATTTGATTGGCTATTCATTCAAATTAGAATTACATTTATCTAAGCTATAAGGTTTGCTGATACCATTATTATATAAATTTTCGAAGTATTGAAATTTATACACTTTAAATTTAGAAAATGAGTGTAATTTTTAACTATTTGAGTGATTTTTTTTACAGTTTAAGTGGATATGTATATGATACTACGGCTTACAAGAGAAGACATGAAGAACAGTATCTAAAAGGAGTTAAGCGTATTGATAGTGGTAAGGAAGAAATAATAATGTATAATCATCCAATGAGTGAAGGAGTTCATCGTTTACAATTTGCAATTGTAAAATTGAGTAATTATATATGTTTTGGATATTATTATAAATCAGAATTTGAAATGAAGTGTGGTTATATTAAAGTTAAAAGCTGATTCAGCAGTAGTGATTCAAAATGATCATTCAGAAAATATACCAGGTATTAAAGCCGAAGAAGGTGTTGAATACGAATTAATTTATGATATGAATTTTAAGACAATGTCTATTAGATATGGAAACGGAATGAAAATGAAAGTGTTAGATGGTTTAGCAACTCCAATTTATCCATATATAATAAGACAGAAAGATAGTGAATATGAATTTGGTAATTGTTGTTATGTTCCACCCTTTATGATACAAAGATATGGAATTACAAGAACAATGAAAGACAAAAATAATGTTGTTACTCTCAACATAGAAGAAGATGACTTATATAGAAATAAAAGAGTAGTTGGGAATAAAATTGGAATATGTTGTATGTAATGAAGTATTTGAAGGTAAAAGTATGATAAATGAAGAAATGAGTGATGGAATTTATCATTTCTATTATGAAATATTGAGTATTGGTAGTAAAGGTATTAGTTTTGGTTATTGTGAAAATGCAGATTCATCATATGAAATATATCCATACATCAAATTATTAAATGGTTCATCTCTGAAGATTGAAAACAATCTTTCAACACCAATACCAAATATTAGTGGTAAAGTAGAAGAAATATATGAAGTGATATATGATATCATCAACAATAGAATGTATATAAGACAAGGAAATGGTACTGCAGAACTAATATCAGCAAACTTACCTCAATTAATCTATCCATATATTAGTTTTGGTGATCAAAAAGGTGAAGTGAAATTAATAGAATATTATCAAGGAAAATTAGGTTATGAATTATATGATAATATTGAATTATGTAATTATGAAGTCAATGTTGATGATAATGAAGTAGTTATAAATGAAACAAATGAAAATGGTGAAGTTATAAGTACAGTGACAGTACCAAATACAATATATGGAATTTATAATTATAAGAAATATTATATGATTGAATATTTATCAAATTTAATAAAAACCAACTCATCTTATGATATTGACAATATTAAGAAAGATATATACTCTACATTTTCATTTGAAGCAAAACAATATAATAATGTGAGTAAGAGTGAAAGTATAAATGAATTATTAGTATTATTGAAATACTTTAATGATGATAAAGACTTACTTGATTCACCAGATAGTTTTGTAGAAGTAGTGAATAGTTTGAGAGTTGATATAAGTGATGAAAGCAAGAAATGTTTAAGTTTTTCAGATTCAACAAAAGTATTTCAATTCCAAATAGTAGAATATTTTAAGAGAATGCTATTATGAAATGTTTCGTCATATTTGTAAATGTTTATCAGTAGACAAATCTAACATAATAGTAACTGGTGAACCAGGTATTGGTAAAACATCATTTATATATGTATTGTTGTACTTCATAAGGAATAATTTCTTATATTATCCATTGAATGAAATTGTAAAGAAATATTTACAAAAAGAAGAATTAAAGAAAGAAATGGCAAACATCTCAGAACAATTACCTAAAGATGTAAATCAGCATGAAGAAATTAAAACTCTTGAACATATTATAAAAGAATTCATTGCATCGAATTATGATATGTTAGAAGTCTTATTGAAACTAAGAAATGTAATCCTACTTTAAAAAGTAGTTATATCATAACTAATGGAAAGTATACAATCACTGATTTAAATGAAAGTATTTCACTTACCTACAGAGATAAAGATAATTGTTTTAGATATGTATTAGATACTATATATAAAACCAATGTAATTATATAAACTATAATATTTCTACATTAATTGATAATACTAAGATTAATGAATACAAGAATGACTGTATGAATGGTAATGTTTCATTCGATGTAGTTGTAGAAGCATATCTATTGGCATTAAGAATAATGAGAGCAATTGATTATGTCGAAATGTATGAAACATGGAAGACAAAAGAAATAGAAGTAAATAAAATAATAACAGAAGATAATCCAAATTATGATGATTTGATAAAAGAAGGATTGACTTATCATATGATGATAAGGTGATAAATAGTGATAATAATGTATGGAAGAAAAATGATGGAAAATTTAAAGATATTTACATAGTGAAAGGGAAAAAACATGGAAATGATGGTGATAAGAAAATATATTTAATGAAAGAAGGTGTAATTTTTAGAATTAAATTAAATTGAATGAGATAAAAGATTCTATAATAATAGTGACACTTTTAATGAAGAATTCCATATAAGTAACAAAGTCATTTCCATCAGTTCACCTGATCATAGTAACAATCAACTATACAAAAAGAATTTCTATTATATAAAGAATTATATTTGATTCATTATCACATAAAGAAATAGAAGACTGGTTTGATAAGTGTATAGGTTTGATAAAGATTCTATTAACCGTGATACTAATAGAGGTAATGTTAATAATTTTGAAAGTATATGTAAAAGTATGGTAATATTCCTCGCCAAATATATTACCATTTTTATATTATAATAATTATGATAAAAGAGACTATTGGATATATATAAGCAGTTAATAGACAGTGTAATAAAACAACTGGTTATAATGATTTATTAGAGAAATATATGAAGAAAGAGAATTTACCAGGTCATGATTTATTAATATTATATTGAAATATGATTTACAGTTAAAATGGGATAATGATTTAAAAGAATGTATATTACAGCCAAAAGAAAAATTGAAATTCATTTCTGAAGATGTAGAAAAATATATAGTATGTAAATTCTATCCACCTAGAAATGTAGATGAATTTAGACAGATTGAAGAATATTATAAACCTAATAATGAGAAGCTTATAAGAGAGATGGCTTTAAAACAAATTGTAGCATATAAATTAAGTAAAGAAGAGATTCAGCTTTATGATAATAATAAAAAATCATATGACTTATTTACAACAACAGTTGCAGCTACAGCTAAAGCTAAAGGTAACATTGTAAGTGATCCAAATTTCGTATTAAATTCTAAGAAAGAAGTATATGTTTATAATGCTGTTAATGGATTGAATTTTGTTTACTATATTTTGGATGAAGATAATTTCTTTGATTTGATAATGAATGGAGTGTTTATAAAAGTGTTATTAGAAAATGAAAACATTGATGTGAGTAGGGATGAGAAATAATGGCAAGATCGATAGAAGTATTAAAATATTATGTATATATATATAATAAAATAGCATACAGTGAGAATAAAGAACAGATATTTAAGTATTGTGGAATAAAATACACACAGTATTATCAAAATAAATCACCTGAATTAATATTTAATACAAAATTCCCAATTAAAAATACACAATCATGATCAACATCAGCGACATCATTAGCAGAATCATTATCAATGGCAGAATCATTACATCCTCTAATACCAACATTGAATGATCTAATAATACAAAATTTTGATATATATATAGGACTTGATATATATGTTATGAGAAAATGTTTCAAAGATATGTT
>NGBS01000934.1:0-26592 GCA_002245135.1 Proteromonas lacertae | reverse complement strand
ACACTCAAATCGCTTATTCTTACCTGTAGAAGGCACCTCAGAATAGTCTGGTACGGGTTACCCACATACAGTGATATTCTTACGGTTATACATATATGTTATATGACCTATATCTGCAGTATACTTTTTTGTTAATATAAATAGTATGAATATTTGCGCAGTTTGTTTTCTAGAAATTTTTGAAGCAAATTAAATGCATATTTAGCTAATATAGACTAAAATACATTAGCTGAAATGATTAGAACAACTTAATGTTGATCATAAGACATATAAAATGAAAGAAGAAAATATACAATCAAGCCTTACTCAAGTCTATTTTTACATTTTCTTTTTTATATAAAATAAGAATATACATATAGTTTGTTTTAAATGTGTCTGGTAGACAAATGGCCACCAAAAGAATATAATATAGTATTTGTTTAACCAAATTTAGAATATAATAATCGTGTTTAAAATAATAGAAGTATAATGTCATTCAATGGTGTAATAATTGTATTATATATTGTAAATAGTGTATTATACATAATATTATGTTATATGACTATTTTTTATTTCGATAATAAGTCAATGAAAAATAAATATCAATTAGGGTCTATAAAATGTGTTGATAAAGGTTTATACACAACATGTTTATATAGTAATATATACTTTATTGACAATCATTGGATTATGTTTATGGAGGATAATACTACTAATTTTTGTGTAAATATCTATGCTCATGATTTAAGATATTGTTGGAAGCCATTCATTTTCTCTTTGAAAGATAAAATAAATAATAACATCAATAGGAGAAAAGTAATATATGGCTTATCAGTACCTTTTAGATTGACATATAGTAAAAATTATGGACATGCTTTGTGGGACGATCTTTATTCTATATACACAAGTATAGTAAAATTTGGACTAAAAGATTATCCATTTAATTTAGTTATACAACAAAATGATGAATATAGAAATCCTTCTTTTATAAAATGATGTTTTATATACATTTGAAAAATTTTCTAAAGGAAATATAATAAAGTTGTTTGAATCAGAAAATACCACATTTCATTTTATTTCACTAATAGTTGGTTCATCGCATCATTGCCAAAGGTGTGTTACTCTTGATTATTCTTTAAAGTATTCTAGAGTATATAATATGACTAAATTAATACGTAATAGAATGTATGAGGTATTTAGCATTAAACCAAGTTATACACATCCAATTGAAGGGATTATAGTACATAATAAAAGGTATTCGAAATATGAAATAGATATTTTAAAGAGAATAATTGCATATTATGAAAATAGCAGTAAAATAAAATTGCATTATGTTGATTTTAAAAATATAAAATCATTATATAAACAGTTGCAAATGTTAAGTAGAATGCATATTTATATAAGTGGTCCTGGAACAGGATTATTAAATTTTCCTTTTATATCTGATCCAGGAGTTGTTATACATTTAGGTCATATTCATTTCGGATGTCCTCAATATTTAGAACAGTATATTCTTGAAGGAAGTCCACATTTTAAAGCATTCTATTATTCACCTGAAAGAAGAATGTTAAAAATGAATTTTTCATACATTATTGAAATGATTAACATAGCAATTAATTATTTAATGAATAATAAAATTATTTATATAAAATATGAAGAAAATTTAAACCCATTAGGTAAATTGTATGTAAAAATTTGTAAAGAACATAAAAATATCTGCCAAAAAGCTGATTGACAAATATGATTGGGGATTTGGTAAATGCAGAGGTATATGGGCTGAAAATGTGATATATTTCCCTTCGTTATACAAAAAAGTACCTGAATTAAAAAGTATAGTGATTGCTTATAATACTACTTACAACTTAGGCTGTACTATAGGAAATAATTTATCGAATCAGAAACAATGTTAATTATTTTACGAAGTAGTGTTATATATGAGTTAATTTTGTTTTTATTTATAAATTAAATCATATAACAAAATATACTAACTCATTATAAGCATTTATTAAGTCATATAACAAAGAATACAGAAATATTGAAATTGATATATTAACTAAAAATGTCATACATTAAAGAGTTAAGAATATTGACTAAATATAATATTATATATGTTGAAGCATTTATTGATGATCAATAATGCTTATCTAAGAGATTAGGTTTTATAAATGTTATGTTAAATATAAAGAGGCCAAAAGATTTAAAGTAGCTTCTAATCACTAGAAATCTTTCTATATCTGCAATTACTATTGGGCCAAATATATTTTATTCGTGTAAGAAAGATTTAACTAAGTAATATAATAGAAATTTACTCATTTTTACGTATTTAATAAGAAACATTTCCGATATTACAAATTCGTTTTGCAAATATGTAAATGGATTTTATATTGATTAAATTAATTATGTCATACTATAGTCGGTATATCCATACTATACCTAGATAAGGTAAATCTAATATAGATTTATATATGTCAAATGCAGTAAATGACTTAGGAAAAATCTATAAATGAGTAGTTATTTTATATTGAATACCATGATCAGCAGTTAGAATAACAACAGTATTATTCATAATTCCATTATTATTCAAATATTTTAAATACTTGAAAAAATCATAATCAATCCTTGGAACTGATTTCAGCTTACCATCATGAGAATCCATTAGAATTAGTTTTGTAAACACAGGCTGTTTTTTTGAATGATAATACTTTAATGCTTTTTTCAGATAATTAAAACAGTGTTGATGTATCTGTTTATCACCTAAACAACGAATTCTGCTGGTATACATATTTTTCATGTAATTAACATCACAAGCAATTGGATTTAAATTATCATCTGAACCAGAATAATTATTATGAACATAGAACTCTTCTTTAATACCACATACTAAATGTGCATTGATTGTTATAAATTTCTCTTTACTAAAATCTTCAAATATGATATTGTGGACTAAATGTGAAAAAGAGTTAAAATCGATTGAATAGTATTTTAACATATCAAACATAGAATATTGATTATATATTTTCTTTAAATATTTTATGGTTTGCAGTAACTGATGTCATAAAATGAAGATACCATTTAGATGGAATAATCGGTTTTTCATTTATTAATATAAATATAACAATAAACTCTTAGCATTTTGTTATACCTGATTTGATAAAAAGAAATCAACTTAATAAATTCGATGTTTTATATTCAGAGTACCATACAAAATTAATTAATAATCCACTACAACTAAAAGGAAAATATAATTTCGAAAGATTCAAATGTAATTAAAGGAAAATAATTCTTCAAATGGTATTGAAACATATGAAGAAAGAAAGATAAGTAAAACTCAATTAATAAAATATCAAAACCTATATAAAGAATTATTTTCTTGTAGATTAAACACATATTTACATTAAAAATAAAAAGATTAGTCTAACTTATTTAGAATGATAAATCAGCATTTTTTTAATGAATATACTATAATCATTATTTTTGTATTTATTAATTTTCGTATCAAATTGGATAGAAAAGTTCAAATTATTATTTTCTTTACAAACATAATTATTGTTTATTTGATAGACTAAGATGGATAAGGCACTTTGATCTTGTCTATGATTTTTTCGATTTGATCCATGAGGAGCTATACATTTTTTAACAATTGCACAATCTTTCCATTTTTTTAATATTTTTGAAACCATCTTTGAAGGATAGTAAAAGCCAATAACTCCAGCAGTACACATCAATTTTGTTTGTATATTTCTATTTGTATTAAGGTATACTAATGTTGTAGAATGAGTATATCTCTTAATAGAATGACCAGTAGATATTGAAAAGATACTTTTGTTTTTTATTATTTCATAAACCGATAATAGAGAACCATTAATATAACATCCTGCATCTAACCAAAACAATGGCTTCTTATACTTTTGATAAGTTGAATATATTATGAATGGCTTCCAAGCATAGCTTCCTGCATCAATTGAAATATTAAAATAATCAGGATAATTTTCAAAATGAAATGAATGACAAATAATTATTATATGCTTTTTGCTTCTGTTTTTTTTTAAATTGAGTAGTGTATGATTTATTATCACTCTTTGATATGCATTTAAACCTAAATCCCATATAATGAAACATAAATTTATCTCTACTTTTAAAACCATATACATCATTATTAACAACAAATTTCCATGATTGCTAGAAGCTCCAGACACTAATAATCTATCATAATCACATATTTCACTTCTTTCAATATAGAAAAATGAGATAATTATATATATAAATATCAAAAGAATATATAAAATGATGAAAAAATAAATATAATTAAAATGAGAAATATGTAATATTATTTTTGCAAAAATTATGGGATAAATGATTTAAATAATAAATAGCTCCAGGAGGAAGTGAATGGATATAAATAATATTCGATATAATATTTTTTAAATTAGGCAATCTTTTTATTTGAACAGGATAAAGACTTATAGCGTTTATGATGTTATGATGCTTCAGTTTTGTTTTGAGTAATAAAAAAGACAAATAAACATCATCCATCCAAAATGTCTGTTTTACTTTATCAACATTTAACATTATTTCTTTAATACTGTTTTTGTAAAATACAACCAAAGGTCCATTTGGTTGAGGAGGATAGTAAGTCTCATTATAAACATTATAAGGAACATAAAATCTACTTTGATTTCTTCTTAAAACTCTATTTTTTAGTAACATTTGCGCAATAATAGGATGATAAATATTATTATTGTATAGGAATAACTTATAGAATAAATTATAATTAAAGAAAACATCTGATGTATGGTAAATAAAGTATTTATAATCTTTACAAAAATTATTAATCCAATTCATTTCTAATATTAGCATCAAACTTGAATTGAAATAATGTGATACAAAATCAAACAATACTATATCATGATAATATTCAATTTCTTTATTAAGAAGACTATTTATATCTTTAGTTTCTGCCATTCCAGTAAAGAATATAAGAGATATATTCTTATAATTATTGTACCCCATTCTCAAGGATAATCTTTCCATGAATTGATGTGGACCACAAACTACACCTATAATTGTTTCTTTTAACATACATTTCAATGATTTTTTTGTTTTTATTTGTTTATAAATGCTTAGATTTACAATAACATTGTCTGGGTGAATTCCTTTCTTTTGCTTTTTGTATCCTTCATATTTATGACCACATGATAATGGTGACAACGTATAGCTGCAATTGTAATATTTCTTTTCATAGTAAATCAATTTATGTTTCATATTTTCTAAATATATAATATAATCTTTATTAGAGTTACTAAAAATCATACTTATACTAGAATAAATAGATATAATAATGATTATAAGAAAGAAGAGAATATTATTCTTTTTCATAACGTAATCTACATATATAAATGAAAATAATATTTGGAAAAATATGTCTTCTTGCATTTTTCATTTATATTTACCTTCTCTTAATTTTAAATATTACACATTATGATAATAATGCTTTATCAGTTAGCTATACATGTAATTACAGAAATAAAACAAATATTAATAATGATATATATTTATACTTTTCTAATATCGATATTTATAATAGTAATATAATATTAATAGGTGTTTCGAGCCCTTTTATTAATCACCGTTTATCATGCTTTATTTATTATAAATCATATAATAAATGTAACATTACTACAAAGAAGTTATATGGGATAAATCAACATGTAAATTTAACTTATTTAGCTATTTATATACATTATAGATCTGATACTGTATTACCTTCCTATGCAAAAATAAATAATCGCATAATTCCATTGCTATTTAATCGATTAAATAAAAAATATAGAATAATACTATCTATAGTTAATTTTTTTAGAATAATAAATTATAAACAAGTGATTGATGTTATAGAAATATCAAAATTATATGGTGTTGATCATATAGTAATATATGTGACATCTTCTACCTGGTTTATTAGAGATATATTATACTATTATTTTAAAAGTGGTTATGTTGAATTAATTCCTTTTTGCTTAAATAGAGAAATAAGATTTGTTCATCATTATGGTCAAATAGTGAAAATGAATGATGCATTATACAGATACATGTATAACACAAATTATATAATATTTAGTGATATTGATGAAATAATATTAACTACAAATAAATTGAAATACATTTCATTTATAAAATCTATTGATAATTTTACAAGTGATATATATATATTTAAATCTAAATTATTTTCTTATAAAAGTGAGAAAATTGAATCTATATTACATTATAAAGAATGTTGTTTTATCAAAAGAGGTTATGAAAAATATATTATAGGTAATCTATACAAATTTACTACTCTATCTGTTCATAAATACATAGAATCAAACACTCCAATAAAAATAAAAAGAATAAATATTACTGATGGATATGTAAGGCATACTAGATATGGAGGAAGTATGTGCAATAAAAGCATGTTCGATAATAGTCTTGATAATATAGATAACTATTTAATTAGTGTTTATAAAAAATTTAAGCAATTGTATATCTATAGATCTAAACTATTCTATTATGGTAGGTAAATTAATGTTAGTTATGTACATAATCTAAAATTAATGCAATTATTATCTTTTTGATAATATCCTAAACTTATATTTAATATTGATACATTATATCTACTTAATATGACATTTGCATTAAAATCTGAATCTTGACCATATTTAAATCTTTCATATATATAGTTATAGGATGAATTATAAATGTAATTATGATAGTTAAGAGTTCTTATTTTCTCATTTATTATTTTACAATTAAAAGAGTATTTGTATAAAACAAATGCAGTAATTTTTGACTACTTAATTTGTTTGTGTCGATGAAACAATATAAGTAATTCATCATTATAATTCTTAGATAAAAATTACATAATATTTATTATAGTTATAATAAAATTAATATATAACTATTATTAAATAAACAACTTATAACATACAATATTTATAGAGTTTTGCGATTTATTTGTGAAAGTCTTTTATAAAATAT
This sequence comes from Proteromonas lacertae, assembly GCA_002245135.1. Taxonomy (NCBI): domain Eukaryota; class Bigyra; order Opalinata; family Proteromonadidae; genus Proteromonas; species Proteromonas lacertae. The sequence goes on along the minus strand of NGBS01000934.1, from coordinate 19,599 downwards.
GGATAAATATAAATACTTAATTATTTTTCTAATATGTATAATGTATATGTATTATTTATTATATATAAATATTAATTATTCATCTGTTAATTGTATTGGATCAGATATTAATAGAACTTGTATTTATAGAAATATATACTACGAAAATGGAAAATGGATAGTCTTAAATATACCTAATAACATGTTAAAATGTGTGGCAATAAGAAGCAGAAGTAGTAATATGTGTTTCAAACCTTCAACTAAAATAAAAGAAATAAAATATAGCTTTGTACTAAATGGCTTTACAACATATATAAGTTTATTCTATGAAAAGAACATAGGGCATTTGTTATTCGATGATTTGTATTCGTTGTATGTATCTTTTTTGAAGTATAACTACAAGATGAATCCTTTTAATATAATAATATCGAAAACAAATTCTAAATGGAGAAATAATTTTGCATCAAAAATATTTGTAAAATTTTCAATGAAAAATCTATTATATGAAAATGACATGAGTAATAGAACGTATTTAATAAAATCTTTAGTTATTGGTTTAGGTCATCAATGCCAAAGATGTATTAATAAAGAATATTCTATTTCTGGCGGTAAAGAATATAAAGCTACTTGGTGGATGAGAAAAAGAATGTATTATGTTTACAATATTTCAAAATGCAATAAAAAGTATGCTATAATAGTAAACAACAAGAGATACTCAGTAACTGAAAAGAAAATACTTTATAGAATTATTAATATTTATAATAGTTCAATAAAAATTCAGTATATTGATTGGAAAAAATACACAAAATTTTCTGAACAATTAAAAATTTTAAGTTGTACAAATATATATATTTCAGGTCCTGGAACTGGGTTATTGAATTTTCCATTTATGTCAGATCCTGGCATAATAATAAATTTAGGTGGACTTTATAGAGGATGCCCTTCTTTTATGGAGCAATATATAGAAGAAGGGTCAATGCATTTTTTCTCTTTATACTATCCATCAAAAGGAAGAATTGATGGATTAAAAGAGAGTGAAATAAAAAAGTTAATCGATAAGGCAATAGATATACTAAATAACTGGATTCTTTATAAATCACAGCATATAAACAATTTAAGTATCGAAGGTAATATCTTTAAAAGTATTTCAAAGAAACATCCAAATTTAATGGATAAATTTCTCTCAGATACTGATTGGGGAAATGATGTAGGATATGGTGTATGGGCTGAGAGATTAATATATTTTCCTTATTGTTATAATCTAAGCTATATTGTTGAATCTGTTGTAAATGAATATTATATAAATAGAAATAAATTAGGTTGTAAAATAAGCAATTCTGTAAAATCGTGCTTTTTAAATGATCATTGAATGATTAAATGTAATGAAATGATGTGTATATATTATGTAGGATACATAATCATTTTTTATATGAATAAATTGAAATAATTGTTAATGTTATAGTTATATTTTCAGATACAATTATGATTAATAAAAGCAATATTGGAAGGACAGTAAAATCGAATTACCCCTGCAGTGTATATTAGTTTTGTTTGTTTCTTTTATTAAAAAAAACTTATATCTTTAGCTTTACTTTTATTGAACATGAGTTAATAAGTATAATATCTAATCATAAATACAGAATTAAAGCTTTATACATCATCTGTCAAAAATCAAATTTGACAGTAGGTAGATTAACATAACATCAAATTAATTAATAGAATAAAAGAATAAAAGAACAAAACATTCAGCTTAATGGTTTGACTAAGTTAATGTTTATTATTTTAAGATTTAGATTATATAAATGTATAATTACTCAAAATTTATATAAATTTAAAAGGACATTTTTTCATATTTATAAATAATATGACAGGATAATTTCCTATATTATTTCCATATTTTCAGTTTGTTTCTACAATCAGGAGGAAAAGGGATAGTAGAATTTACTTTGCCAAATAATTTTCCCCAATAAAATACCTGCACGTCTGTTAGAAGTGATATTATTAATTGTATTATTTATATTTAATTCAACATATTTTGTCAATTCTTTTCTTAGAGTTTTGTACAAATAGATACTGTTTTTGATAATTAGCTTATGAGTGACAAAAAATGTTGCACAACAAGGTAGTATTATATTTACATCTGATATAGATTCATTTATTATTTTGTTCTTTTTAACATATTCTTCTACATCTTCAGCCCAAAATCTCATATATGGATTAGTTTTATAACTGTGCAAATAAATACAGTATAAACCACCATAATTAGTAGTATGAAAATACTTAGTTGAAGTAATATAATTTACCCTTTTCCAAAAATTAACGGAATAATGATGAGATTTATCATGTCCTTGACAAAATATATATTTTTTAGCTAATGGCCTATTGTAATGTTGTATAATGAAATCTAGAATCAAACCTGCCTCGTTCATATCTTTATAATTTGTAGTTTTATTGCACCTTAGTTCATATACAGGGTATATTGAAAGATTTATAGAAAATAAAGAATTGCCACATATGACATAAAGAAATATACTATTGGTATATAAAAACACTATCAAAGTTAATACAAGCGAATATATTAATAAAAACATCTATTAAATACACTATTTGATTGAATATAAGTCAATCAATATTCTTCCTTTAAAAAATCAAATTTTTGATCATTTGGTAATGGTAGAAGCTTTGAGTCATATTTTACAACTTCAAATTTTAACAAATTAACATAGTGCAAATGATTCTTTATGCAATACTTTATGTATTGTTCTTTTGTATAGGGAGGTTTGTTATGCTCAGTATGAGAAAAACTATTAAATTTCTTTTGAATAAGAGATATGTTATTATAACAAAATGAACAATGCGTTAGAGCTGGTTGTACTGGAATAGAATGACTTATACATAATTTATTTCTATTATCTCTATAATTTTGGATATTTTTACAGTTATATGCTTTTAAAACTAATACTCCAGGCCATGAAATATTATATTTATTTCTGTAATTATAAAAATACATATAACCACTTAACATATACAACTTATTAGGAGGATATCTTATAACATACTTCATTGCTCTATATGTAGGAATTTCATCCACATCGCTTATTATAATGATTGATTCATTATTTATTTTAAGAGACATTATAGCATCACAAATTTTATTTCTTTGAAATCTTTCTCTACACCAAGCATTTTTACATGCTGAAGGATGAGAAATATAATAGAATATTAGTTTATTCCTGTACTTATTTATATAATCATTAAATGGAGAAAAATCAACTTTTAACTTAAGTCCTGTGAATGTAGTGTTTGCTATAATTATTAAAAATAAGTCAACAAATCTATTCATTCTGAATAATCTTACACTAAGCATTAGAGATTCTTGAAAAAAAATAAATGAATCTATTACTAATCTTTTGTTATTATAAGATTTATATGTACTTAATAATTGCTTCTTCTTTTTATTTGATATGTATATATATAAAAGAATTATAAAGATAATAAATAAAAGAAATAATAAACAATAGCTATTCATATAACTAATGAATTACTATTGTAGAATGAGAAAATTATTAGAACTATTTATATATTTATTTTTCGTGTATAAAATAGTCAGCGTATATATTGATAATAATTCAAAAATTTGGTGTTTATTTTTTATAGCAGCTTATGGCACAAATCAATTAAATTATTTATTTATGCAGATGAAGTCATTTTTAACAATATGTGAAAATGGTATTATCGTTAAAGTAGTAATACACCATACAGATATCATATACAATTCATCATTTCAAAATTTGTATTGTTATAACCTTAATAAATATATGGAGGTTGAATTAATACGTATTTCTATAAATGTAAAACACTACTTAGTTAAAGAGCACAGAAAATATATTGTAGAAAGAAAGAATTATGTAAAGAGATTTAATCATATAGGTTTTTTTGAAAATGATATAGGATTTACTATTTCTAACCTTAAATACTATTTGTATACATTATCTCTGTTGAATGAAAATCATTTATATAATGCTATTCCTGGATTCAAAAGATATGAAATATCAAAATGTCAGAATGGTGATATATGGAGAAGTTGCCAAGATCATATAACTAACATTAGAATTTTTACCATATCTAGAAAAGTGTTTATAAGAATTAGGCATGGCTATTCTGCTATGTGGATATTACCTTATTATAAAATAATAAAATATATAATTGAAAAGGAGTTTATTGAAATACCTAACCGTGATCACAATAAAAATGTAGGTTTAAAAGAATATTATTCTTATAATTATTGGGAAAGACATTTTATACCATTAATACCTATTGAAAAAATCGATGATTGTTTTGTTCATCATATGAGTAATAAATATATCCATTATTTTGCTTCAATACAAATAGCTGAACTATACAATCAATTGAAAATATGTAGAGGAAAAGATGGATTAAAATATAGTGGAAAAATAAAAAACGGAGTGATAATTATAAACAGAACTGGATTAAGCAAAAATTGTGTACAAATTATCAAATGTTAAAAATAGTACTTATTATTATTGCAATCAAATACCTTAAACTTGAATTTTTATAACATAACATTCTCTACAAGTATTTCTATTTTATAGCTCATTTAAAATAAATGAGTAAATGTTTAATATATTATGAAGAATATAGCTTTTATTTTATTTCTATATATGTAGAATAATAAAAATGGCTATTTGATTAAGACTAGAAATTATAAGAAATATTTGGGAGTTAATATAGTAAATGTTTTTTGACTTTCGATAATGTTCTGAGAATAAGTGAAATCAACCTCAGAAACTGATAATAGATGAAGTAAATGGAGTAAATGTAATGATTATTCAGCTTAATATGAAAAGAATAATCTATAATTACACATTATCTTTTGAGAATACCAAATAATGTAATGTCCTTACAATTGAATGAAATGTAAACTGTAAAAGCACTATTCTAGTGAAAGAAAAATGATATATGTTAGTATAATCACAACATTACTATTAGTTATGATGTAAAACATAATTGTTGGAAATAATGCACATAAGTTATTCAGAAATAGTGTATGAGATAAGACAATATATTTAATAATGTAAATTGTTTGATATATATCTTTCAATTGAATAATTAGAAGCAAATATGGAGGAATAGGTTTTTCATTAAAAAGAATCTAATTTGAAATGAATAATGTTATTGATGTATAGAGATATGAAGAAGTTAGAAAATCGAAAATAAATAGTGAAACAGTAATTTAATAAATGTTACATGTAAGAGTGATGATCAATTTCTGAGCACATATTCTCTACATTTATTCCTCTTCTTTTCTCTCGGCTCGACTTGAAGATATGGTTTGATGAAGCTTATAAAATACTACATTTGACACATATTCCTGTGACCAAAAGTTTATTATTAAGTGAAGCTAGCATAAATTAATTAGTAAGTCAAAGCTATATAGATGGATTCATGAAAAGAAATGGATTATCTTGTATTGTATTACATGGAGAAGCTTCCTCTTTAAATACTGTTGTTGCGCGTCTTTTGTCATAGTTGGCCATTTGTCTACCAGACACATTTAAAACAAACTAAATGTATATTCTTACTTGTCTTGATGAAAAATCGTTACCTTTATACTTACTTTGTTATATGACCTACCTCTGCAATATACTTTTTTGTTAATATAAATAGTATGAATATTTGCGCAGTTTGTTTTCTAGAAATTTTTGAAACAAACTAAATGCATATTAAACTAATATAGACTAAAATACATTAGCTGAAATGATTAGAACAACTTAATGTTGATCATAAGACATTTAAAATGAAAAAAGAAAATATTGAATCAAGCCTCACTCAAGCCTATTTTTACATTTCTTTTTTTATATAAAGATTTAATAATTATTATATTCTAATCATTTCAGTTAATGTATTTTAGTTTATATTAGCTAAATATGCATTTAGTTTGTTTCAAAAATTTCTAGAAAACAAACTGCGCAAATATTCATACTATTTATATTAACAAAAAAGTATATTGCAGAGGTAGGTCATATAACAAAGTAAGTATAAAAGTAACGATTTTTCATCAAGACAAGTAAGAATATACATTTAGTTTGTTTTAAATGTGTCTGGTAGACAAACGGCCAACTATAACAAACGGCGCACAACAAATGTGAATCTATAGCCTATACAAGATGAAACTTCACTATTTTACCAGCAATTACCTCAAAAATGTGTAGAAAAATCAGATTTCGAGGTTTTAAGATGTCTAAACAACGAATATCTATAGCAGTCACAGTCAACATGGATAATAGTGTATATATTCCATTATTGTTCATTGGAAAAGTCAAAAAACCAAACTGTTTCAATGATGTTCCAAAATGTTATACAAGTCAACATCATGCTTGGATGAATTGGACTGTTTTCATTTATTGGATTGATGAAATATTTATGCCACCAGTAACGTCAATATTAGGAGATAGTAAAATATTATTAATAATGGATAACTTCATTGGACATCTGAAAGAATTATCAAAAGAAAAGTATAAAAATTTGGAAATCTACAACAGTAATCAATTGCTGGAAACAGTCAACAATACCTACTGTAATTTAAATGGCAAATATTACTGAAAATCTTATAGATAGTGACAAAGAAGAAGAATTAATGACAACAATGCAACATGAATGACGTTAAGAAACAAAGAATATCTAAATGTTTTGCGAATTAAATACCAATTTATAGATTATTACTATTATTTTTACATCATATTTTATTTGTTAATTGTTTTTTTGAGGGGTTTAATTATAAAATATCAATCAGTAAAATAAGTAGAAGGTGTTGATATGGTTATTATATTATATAGATGCCTAGATATGCCAATATATAAAACCATAACTTGAATATGGAGGTATTTTTGGTTATTTTTTCGCTATTTAAGCTGTTCAAGTTAAAGAATTTTGACTGTATGTTATTCTTTTATTTCATTAGGATAAGCAAATATATTAAAATCGCAAGCCCAAGGCTCACAGTTGTTTAATTGATGATACTCGTATGTATAATTTTTTATAAATGATTCTAGAATATACCTTGTATAAAAATATTCATAATAATTATGATAAATTGCAATACTTAGAACTGGTCTATATTTAGTTATTATTGTTTTACCTCCTAAAACAAAGTTATATCCTTGACCTTCTATATCTACTTTTATAAATCCTATATCACTTTTGTAATTAAAAAACTCAGCATCAAGAGTATTTATAGTAACATTAATAATCCTTCCTTTACCTTTTCCTATTCCAACCCCTCCTGTTCCATAATCTGATATATTTATTATACCTGAGAAATTACTTAATCCTTTTTCATGAATAATATATTTATCTGCTGGTACTTTATTTAAAATGATATTTCTCTTCAATTTAATTATATTCAACTTTGAAAATTCATATAAATGGATTATTTTACGTGTGTAGCTTTGAAGTATCATAAGTGAATCACCTATACATGATCCTACATCTATTATATCTTTATTATATATATAATTCTTTATATATATTTTTGAAAATCTTAATCCGTGATGAAAATAAAATACTTCTTCAGTATAATAATCAAGAATATATTTATTTTTATACGAATTTAACTCTTTTTCGTATTGATGATGATGAAAAATTTGTTTTTCTGTTAAATGCTTTATTAATTTATTACATAATATAGAGTCAATAATAATATTCTTTTGTGAATTAAGTGCTTCAATAGAATTTCTATCACTCTTTTTATTTAAATTATTAAAATACGATATTATAAAAGAAATAATATTGTTTGTATTATTTCTATATCTGTATAACAAATTATTCTTAATCTCTAAATTTGTTTCATATAATAATAATCCTATATTTTTACATCTTCTTTTGAAGTACATTACTACAATAATATGATTAATTATAAAGAATAGTACTATTAATATTGTTATTACTTTCATAAATTATAATTGATTAAATTAAAATATTATAATCATTAGTCAATTATAATATATTTAGATAATAAATTGTTAGAAAATTACTGATAAAATATTATTTTTTCTTATCTCTAATAAAAAAGAGATAGATAATAAGTGATGATAGAATAAAGTACATACCTCCTTATTCGAGATCAAACATAAGTGTATGTATATAATCGAGGTGGCTTGGGAAATAGATTAATGACATTTGCAGGAATAATAGTAATGTCAATATACAACAAATCCAAACCTATCGAATATGTTAAAATTTAGTAAAAAATTGGGATGAGTTTAACCTCTTATATTATATATCAAACTACAATATAACATCTTCAAACTAAATAATTATTATACATGATAAAACTATATATTTTGACTATATATGGTGTGATGTGTTGGTAAATATATTTTCAATACTATTCTAAAATTATAAAAGAAAATATTAGGTAAAGTAAAAAATTATATTCATTATAATCAGTGTTGTATATTTCGGTCAAAAAATAAAGGTTTACCTATAGGTCAAAACCTATATCTTTAGCTTGACCTTTACCTTCCTAATACTAACTATTAGTTGAGCTCCTACTGAACATGAGTTAAGAAGAATATTATCTAACCATATATACAAAATTAATGTTTTATACATCATCATTCAAATATCAAATTTGACAGTCAGTCGATGCACTTTTTATATTACTATTTTTTTGATCTATTTCTCAATGATGATTCACAATAACATATTATTAACATAATATTAAATTAATTATAGAATAAAAATAATAAAAGAAAAAAACATCAAGCTTGATGGTTTGACTAAGTTTATCTTTTTTTAAGATTTACATCATTTAGATGTATAATTACTCAATATTTATAAGACTTTATAATAAATGAAACTATAGGGATATCACATTACCTCCTTTCGCATCGAAAGAAGTTGTGGATTTATTCAATTATAAAATGTTTCATAAAAATATTAACTACTTCAAAATGTTTTGGAAAACGTGATTAAAATAAAATATTCAGATTATTACATATGGTAAAAGCCAAAGTCAATTCAGATTCTGTCAACAAAGATCTATTTAAATTCATAACCTTCAATGCAGTCAATACCACAATATTAGACTCACCAGAATTTAGAAGGTTTTGATTCATACTAGGATATAGTATAACTCGAAGAGAGGTTTATAATAATTATTTATTTTCAGAAACTGAGAAAGTAAGAGACTTATTGAAGACAAATCATTCCAGAAATAGAGATTTATTATTATAATTACATTAATATTTGTTTTTTAGAGATAGTAATCAACATAAATAAATCATCAAAATAACAAGTTGTTTATAAATATGTTAAATATCACTATTGAGTAGTTTGTAGATGAATATAATATATCAGAATAGATATTTATACAATTTCAACCAATCTTAGTCATAACTATAGTAACTAAAGTAAAATACGAAGCAGGAATAATATTTTATATAGTATGGTAGTTTGTATAAAACAAATGTTACTCAGTAAGTTATTAAAATAGATTTTAACAAAATAATGCTTGAGGTTTGACCGACCGGTCAAAGATAGATTATAGGTTTTACCTATAACCTATAGGTTACCTATTTATACAGCCCTGATTATAATAGTTACAATTCATTTATTGGTATAAAAATTAATAAAGGTAATGATGATTTAAAAGAAAATGAAAGTTATATAAATATAATTATAATGTTTGCAAAAAAATAAAATTATTATAAAAAGCGGTTTATTACAGGAGATTCTCTGAAAATAAAAGAATTTAACTTTAATATATCACAAAATATTTTTATATTCATTAAAGAAATATTATGCAAATATTGAACATAAAAAAATATCTAAATCTAAATTAATAATTATATCACGAAGTAGTTATGGTTTAACGGCAGTGTTGAAATCAGGATTATTAATAAACTCAAACACTGATAATTGTTTTGTTGTTATATAATGTATTAATGTTATTGTGCTCCGTTTGTCATAGTTGGCCGTTTGTCTACCAGACACATTTAAAACAAACTAAATGTATATTCTTACTTGTTTTGATGAAAAATTGTTACTTTTATGCTTACTTTGTTATATGACCTATATCTGCAGTATATTTCTTTGTTAATATAAAAATAGTTTGAATATTTGCGCCGTTTGCTTTCTGGAAATTTTTGAAGCAAACTAAATGCATATTTAGCTAATATAGACTAAAATATATTAGTTGAAATGATTAGAACAACTTAATGTTGATCATAGACATTTAAAATGAAAAAAGAAAATATTGAATCAAGCCTCACTCAAACCTATTTTTACATTTCTTTTTTATATAAAAAGATTTAATAATTATTATATTCTAATCATTTCATCTAATGTATTTTAGTCTATATTAGCTAAATATGTATTTAGTTTGTTTCAAAAATTTCTAGAAAACAAACGGCGCAAATATTCAAACTATTTTTATATTAACAAAAAAGTATTCAGCAGAGGTAGGTCATATAACAAAGTAAGCATAAAAGTAACAATTTTTCATCAAAACAAGTAAGAATATACATTTAGTTTGTTTTAAATGTGTCTGGTAGACAAACGGCCAACTATGACAAACGGAGCACAATAACATTAATACATTATATAACAACAAAACAATTATCAGTGTTTGAGTTTATTAATAATCCTGATTTCAACACTGCCGTTAAACCATAACTACTTCGTGATATAATTATTAATTTAGATTTAGATATTTTTTTATGTTCAATATTTGCATAATATTTCTTTAATGAATATAAAAATATTTTGTGATATATTAAAGTTAAATTCTTTTATTTTCAGAGAATCTCCTGTAATAAACCGCTTTTTATAATAATTTTATTTTTTTGCAAACATTATAATTATATTTATATAACTTTCATTTTCTTTTAAATCATCATTACCTTTATTAATTTTTATACCAATAAATGAATTGTAACTATTATAATCAGGGCTGTATAAATAGGTAACCTATAGGTTATAGGTAAAACCTATAATCTATCTTTGACCGGTCGGTCAAACCTCAAGCATTATTTTGTTAAAATCTATTTTAATAACTTACTGAGTAACATTTGTTTTATACAAACTACCATACTATATAAAATATTATTCCTGCTTCGTATTTTACTTTAGTTACTATAGTTATGACTAAGATTGGTTGAAATTGTATAAATATCTATTCTGATATATTATATTCATCTACAAACTACTCAATAGTGATATTTAACATATTTATAAACAACTTGTTATTTTGATGATTATAATGAAATTTTATACAATTTATCTACTCTTTCTATTTAACTTATGTTATTACAAATTCAAAGAATTTAATGATATAAAACTTTCCAAGTTTTTGGATATATCTTTTAAGAAATTAGAGATAATTAAACCAACTCAATGTGAAAACTTTTCTATCATAAGATGTATAATGTTTAATAAATTTAAAATTGATAATATATTCTATTTCTCATCAAAAACTATAAATTATCAATATAAAAAGTCAAATGTAAAACTTATTAATCCTTTTGCTTCTATGACTATTAATAATATAAATAAATTCAAAATAATCAAAGAAACGTATAATTTGAAAATATATGGATTTAAGGATGTTATTTTATCTCAAGAAGGTAGTATTCACTCAAAATGTTGGGATATTACAACAAATGGGGGGTGTAAATGTTCATATTTACCTAAAATAGAATTGAATAAGTCTTATAATATCCACGATAAGGTTATATCAATAAGCCATCTATGGTGCAATGCTGTATATCATTCAATAGGTGAATGCTTAACAAAAATAGGATACTATATTCCTGAATTACTAAAAGATGAGTCAATCAAAATTCATATGTACAAGTCTGCTAGTATACAATATTTAAATTTTCTAGGACTTAATAATTCTAGAATAATATTTGGCAATATATATGTAAAAAAACTTCTATCGTTAGAAAAGGGGAGTTGTGGATCTCCAGCTCCGCCGATTTATACTCAATCATTAAGATATTATTTAAGAAAAAGAATTAAATCTAAACCTATATATGATATAGTATTAATAAAAAGATTTGGTATTAGAGATATTATTAATTTTAAAGATGTTTATGAACTACTAGAAAATATATTCATTAATAAGAAAATAGTCATATTTTATCCTAATTCAACATTTTTCGAAACATTGAACTATTTTAAGTATGCCAAGCTTATTGTAGGCCCTCATGGGGCAGGATTATCAAATATGATACTATCTGATAATTGTATAATAGTAGAATTTATAAGTGATAATTTATGCTTGACATCATTAGGAAGTAATCTAGGGTTAGAATATTATGGAATATATGAAACCTTAATATATAAGAAGTTTAAAATAAATACTACTACGTTTAAAAGATTATTGAGAATTATTAAAATTTGAATATATTACCTCCTCATCAATCCTAGCAACTCTCTTTTAGTCTCATTGACTTCAGTAGCTAGGATTGAACTCATTCAATGTTCTTCATCTATTAAGTACGTCCATGTCTCTTGAATGCAGATAGTGCTGTTCGTCCAATTAAAGCCTTATTTCATTACAAATAATTGTATAGATATCTGAGTACAAATAGTATTCAGAAAGCTAGATATTACTCTGATAAAGTTCATCTTCGTAATATAAACATAATTTTAGTTCAAACATATTGACTGATAGAACTTGTCATCATAATACTAAAGTTGTCAAAAATGCTTCCTTACTATGTCATTGATTGAATAATGCATTCCAAACAGCATCTACTGCTCCAAAAAGAAAGCTTACATCAGAGCAATATAAGAATAGGATTAAAAGTATAGAAAAAGCTCGAAAAGCAAAAAAGGAAAAAACTAAAAAGACTACTCCAAAAAAGAAAGTTGTAGAAGTAAGTTCAAATGAGGATGAGGATGAAGAATCTAAAAAGTCAGTGGAAAGTGAAGGATCAGATGAAGAGGAAATTAGAGAAAAGAAATCCTCTGATAAAAGCAAATTAAAAGATCTAAAGAATGCTCCAATTGGTGAAGCCAAAGTAGAAAAAATTCACGAAATTATTATAGATCCTAGAAAGGAAGCATTTGTCCTTTCAGTTTAGTGCATATGTAGAAAGAACTGAAATCAATCTTGTCATCCCTACAACCATTGAACCATTAGTTGAAGGACCAGTTTCTAAAGATCAAATAATAATGAGGCATTTATTCTAAAAAGGATTTTCTTGGGTTTATTTCATTTTCATTTTTAATTCTATTTTTCTTATGAAATAATAGTGGCAACCAAAATTATAAAGTTTGGGCTCGTCCAATTTATTTTCTGTTTTTGTTTCGTTTTTTTGTGGTGTTTCTGAACATTTTTGGTATATAAAAATACGTAAATTACATAAAAAAAAGTGGCAATCAAGCCTTCAAACTCTTAACTATAAAATTTGAATTTAATTAACGGTTTTACAAAAATAATATATTACAAGTAGTATTTTTATTAATATACTGAACAAAGTAATAGTAAAAATATCTATTCATCTATTTTTTACATTTAAATTCTTGCTACTTCTTGAAAAAAATCAAAATAACTTGTTGCAACAAAAATATATTCGTTTTGTTGCATCCCAAAAAACTAGCTGTTATAGTTTTTATTTATTAATTTTATCGGGGCAGAGCAATGAGTAATTCTATCTCTGTTGACCCTTTTCGGAATTCAGGTAGATATCTATCTGATTCCGAGATAAAAATTATTGAAAAGATGTGGTGTGAAAACATTAAATGTAAGTATTCTGATATAGCAAGTAAATTAGGTAGGAATAGATCTACTATTTTAAGGTACATCAGAAAAGCCGGCTTAATACGGCAGAAAAAGCAAAATACAGAAAATGAAGATCTATCAACAGTGAAGAGAGGAAGACCCTCAAAGCTTTATGATGAAGAGAGGGCTAATTACCTCATCAAAGAATTTCTATCTGAGCAAGCTGCTCATAATAATGTTGTACAAAGTGCTGATGAGTTGAGGGTCTTCTTGATTGATAATGGTTTTGTAGATGAACATATATCCATTACCTCTGTTATACTTTATTTACATAAATTCAACATTAATTTCAAATCAATTAAGACTTATCCTCATCAGTCTGAGGAGCAAATGTTGTATAGATATCGTCTCTCCCTAAAGAATCAACAGAGAGATTATAGGTGTGTAATTTTTAGTGATGAATCTATATTTAGATTAAGAAGTGTTGAAACTACTGGTTGGCTTTCAGATGATACACCTGCATTCAGACCTCAATTCAACAAATCAAACGCAGGAATAATGGTTTGGAGGGCATTCTCTTACTTTGGATACTCAGATCTTATTGTATTCCCTCAAAAACCTGGGAAAGATGGAACAGTTAAGAACATTGATTCAAGTAGTTATATATGGTATATTTCAAGAAGTTTACCTCGTATTATGAGTTTACACCCTCCAGAATGTCCACCAGTATACCTACAAGATAATGCTGCAATTCATAAAAGTCATCAAACAATGAATTATTTGAAATCGAAGAAATGGGTTGCTGTTCCTCATCCACACTATTCACCTGATTTGAATCCTATAAAGAAAGTTGGAATAGGCAAATGGCAGATGAAGATACCAGACATAAATTGGCTTATAGATACAGAGAGTGTAATATGCGTTGTGCAGTTAATTATGGTAAATTTGTGTTAGATAATACTCTTACAACATTCAGAACTGATTGTTCTGTACCTTCAAAACTCTAATATATAGTAAAAAATCAAAATTTTTAACATTTCAAATTTTCAATTTTTTGAAGATCTTGTAAGTACTTTCAATATTTCCTTTATAGGCACAAAAATAGTATTAGTATTTCTCTATTAAATGAGCCTGATAGACATAAGCCAAGTCTTATAGTTATCGCAAAAAAAAGAAAAGCTTGACGCAACAGAAAAGCTTAACATGATTTTTACATTTTTCATTATTTTAGAGGAAGTAAATACTTTTATTATACGAAAGTATAATAGGATATAGTGCTTTTATATGTGTATTTAAAAATGTGTTAAGATTCAAAAACAAACAAAAAGACAAAAAAATATAAAGAATACTGGAGCCGTATGCTCGAAGCAACAACATTTTGAAGCCACTATTAGGATAATCTTGACTATATTGATTTTGGGTTGTTTGAAAATGTAAATAAGAGGAAATGGTGGGATATGGAGGAAATTTCTATATCTCATGAATATAGTATGTTAGATGAAAATTATGAGGATTATAAGTTATGTGTGGAGGAATATAAAGATTATTTACAATATGATAAAAAGTAGAAAAACAAGAAGAAGGAAGAAAATATTCCTCAATCATTAGAGAGACTCCAAATGAAAATGGAGGATAGTCGATCTTCCTATCAAAGGAAACATGCGGAAATTGCAGAAAGGATTTGGAAGATAAGAAATATATCGATTATCTGCTTGATTTTAGATTACGACAAAGTATTTTCTAAAACTTTTGAAAACTTATCATAAATTATAAAAATCAAAAAATGAATTCCGATTTACAAGATGATATGAACATAAGTTCATTTCCTAGTTCACCAATTTATTCACAGGAGAAATCTAAGATACTTACAAAGGAGAATTTTGATGACTTAATTTTAAACAACACTCTTTTTTGGGATATTATGGTGATTCATACAAGAAGTATGACTGAGATCCTTTTAAGAAATCTTATTGATGGATTAAGCTTATACAGGATAGCAAATGCAAGACAAGAGGATTTTATTGATTTCTTCACTGCTTGGAAATCAATAATTCCTTTATCAGATTTAAAACATTATAGAATTTTTATTAATACATCATATAATGTGTAGTACGTTTACAAATCATCATTAGAATTATCCTTCTCAGTATTTAATTATGGATGGTTTTCATCATATTCGCCATGAAGTAATATCATGGATTTATTAAAGGAAAATTTGCAAATTGTTATTCTTTATATATATATGTAAATAACTCTCTTTATGTAATAATAATATCATATTAATTAAATGTAAGTATCTTTTTATAATAGATTTTACTTCCAAGCCGAAATTACTTCCTGGACGGCATCAAGTTCAGCAGATCAGAAAAGGATATCCTACTAGATGGATATTCTTTTCAAAAACGATTAGCAAATTTATAAAATACAAAGATATTTTAAACAAGTTGTCAGCATATTTGCAAGAATTAAACAGAAATAGCACTACTTTAAGCTATTCATATTGCATTATTAAATCAATGAAGAGATATTTGAAAGTGAAAAAGATAGTCCATATTATTAATACTTACAAAAAGGATGTATTATACTTTTTGTCTCTATCCCTGAACTCAAATCATAATATAGAAACTAAAACTCTCCACCTATTTCTCCATATAGATTATACTCAATGCAACTGTAAAGAAATGAAGCAATGAATATATATAACAATGTTGTGTGGCGTTTGTTAGAGTAGGGAGTTTGTTTTAATTATCTCAATTAATTGTTATATATATTAACAAATTACATAATTATCTCACATAATCATAATCAATTGTGTTTAAAGCATTTCTAATTGTTATATACATTATATATAAACATAAAAGATAAAATCAAACATATTTTTTGGTAATTAGTTAATTTGCTTACATAATAACACAAGAATATATATGTTTCAGTGAATATATATTCTTTTTTATAATAGTATTTATCACATTTATCAAATATTTCTCAGTACCTGGTCCTTTTACAGTTGTTCCTATTTTATATGCTTGTTTTGTATGCATTAATAATAAAAACTCTAATATATTCCTAATAAATCTAGTCATTAGATTTTTAGGTAGAATATCTTATTCTTTGTATCTTATTCATTATCCTCTTCTATCATTTTCAAATACAGTTAATATAAAAATAATAACAAGTTTGTTAATATCTACATTATCTTATAGTTTAATTGAAAGGTCGTTTCAAAACATTAACATTTCTAAAACAGCTAATTTTGTGTGTTTTTTATGTTAATATGTGGTATAAATATTTATATTTATCAAATTAATCTAAAACAAAATATTTATACAATGTTTCATATAATAAAATAAAATATATTCTCTATGGCGATTCTCATTTACAACAGTATTTAAATGTAATTAAATATTACATAAGAGAACCAGCTTTTTTTTCTTTCAAAATATTAAAATTACATTTACAGGTTTCTTTATTAATTTAAAGCTATTTAAAATATCACATAGTCAAGCACGGCTGGGAGTATATGATAAGGTATTGTCTTGGTAATTCTTCTATTAATCAGTGACTTTACAAGGCAATAAAATAGCTAGTGAACTCAAAGGAGAATCTAATCATGGAAATTCGGGAGGATTTAATCAAATCTATAATTCTCAAGGACTTTCTATAGGTAAGTCTCATCGTTCTTGTTAATCGTCTAGGTAAACTAATTCGATTAGGAAGAGTATGGAGGATGTCATTTTCAAGGATCAACATGCAGTCAGTTCTAAACTACCCTACCACTTCATTACAATCATGAAAGGTAGTACACTCAATTGATAAGAAGAGCTATATCAATTGTACTATGTCCTAAGTGCCATCCTAAAGTTGACTTCAAGAAGATAGATCAACAACTTCATAAGGAGATTAATTACCTAGCAATCATTGGAAGGTGATTTAGAATTACTAATCTTAAATACATTAATGAAGTGGTATATGGAAGGCTTCGGTCATAATTTGTACTTATGAGTGAAGAATGTTTATTTAGGAAATTATGGCTTCATGTTAGTTCTTTGGTACTTCATGTATGACTATTATAGCATAATTAAGATGTTAACAGGTAATCGATTATCTGATATTCAAGACTTAGAAACTAAAAATTTTGATAAAGTGAACAAATTATTACCTACAGCGCTTCAAAATTCTTGGCTTCCATTTCAATTCACATCCTTATGCAAAAATTTTAGCTAAAGCAGCACCTTTATTCTTCAAGTATTCAAACTTTGATAATATTAATACTAAAAATGGTATAGTATCAGAGTTACTCTCATCTATACCAAAATCATCAGGTGATGCGAAAGGATGGATAGGTACAATAGGTGCTTTTGGTACAGTAGCAGGATTAGTAGCTCCTAATGGATTGTCAAACTTTCAGAGTGCTATCAGTAATGGATTACAATTGAAGAAAATGTTTGGCATTCTGAAGCAGTTTGGAAGTGGCAAAAATTCAAATAAACTATGTTCATGAAGAATATTATTATCAATATAAACAGTAAAAGTGCATTATCTAACTTCGATATTGAAGAAATTATAAAAAAAGAATTCAATGATTTTGGAAATAGATTTAAAGGATGTTTTTGCTTGGATGAATTAATACTTCCTATACCCAACAAAATGAATCTTTGGTGTATACTTTCAATCAACCAACTCCTTCTTTCAATCCAGCTTCAGTGTTGCCAATGATGAACCAATCCGTGATATTCCTTCAAATTCGATTATGTCTCCACAACCTCAGTTCCCTCAAGGGATGATTCTTCAAGGAGTTATTCCTACTCCTACTCCTACTCAAGTAGTTGCACCTCAAGGAGTTCAACAACAACAACAGCCTCAAGAGACTCCTCAGAACCCTGAGCAACCAGCAGCTATTTCAATGACTTCAACATCGGCTTAATTCCTAGTACTTAACTTCTTCTTAAGGCTTTAATGAATATCATTTACTTTTGATATTGGGTTCAATCGTCTATGGATAGCACCGATAATAACATCTTTGTAAGTGTTCCTTATGTACTTCAATGGCAAGTACAACTCCGAGGAACGATTCACCAGATCATTGAGACTGACAAGAACTTCATCATCCAGCTCTTGAATGTTACCTTCCTACGATTCAACAATGGAGAGCTCAAGTGCTGGATGAACATCTCCGAGGAGCTGAAGAACCATATCCTAATGATTGCCGAGAAGCAATGCAAGATCCAGGCAAAGTACAATGTTGCTTTACCAGCCTCTCCCGATAACGTTAAGCAAGTCTATGTTGTTGTAAGCAAAGTCACCCAAGACCTACACGTGATAGATAAGGACTGCACTTATAAGGAAGTTGTCTTGCGGGTAAAGAACCATCAGCTCACGATCAAGAGAACTCCTTCCATCGATATCATCTATCCCAAGTATGAGGTGATCTCTCCGATCATCGTCCTTTAGATGATGTTCACGATACCACTTTCATTGACAGTAGCTCCTCGGCCAGTGACCAAGTAGAAGCGATAAAAGAGTTCTCGGTCTTGAGGGTGTCGGAGTACATTTCAAAGGTAAACTTAATATCTTGATCCATTCTCTTGCCTTGTCTATTTTGGAGATCGAATAAGCCAAAGTTACTGAAGTTGAGTACCTCGATGAACTTATCTCCCTCCTGAACGTAGTTGTACTGATCGTGCCAGCTACAGGCTAGCAAAGGCTTTATCATGTGGTAGTTATCATAGTCCTTAAGGTTAACAAAGTCTGGGTTGTATTGGAAGTCATTGATAAGCCATCTGAACTTGGTACTTTGCTTATCTAGCTTCTGGATCTTGTCGTTCCCATCATAAGGACGATAGGCAATGAACTTGATGTACTTA
>NGBS01001344.1:0-10606 GCA_002245135.1 Proteromonas lacertae | reverse complement strand
AAAATTGTTAATACAGTTTTGCAAAGCTTTTCAAACTGTAATAGATTTTCATCATTATCCGTTATTATATCTTTTTCTGTTGTGTATATTTCCATGAATAAATCTTTAAACGTTTTTTCAAAATAATTTACATCACACCTTTTCTATTCCAATAATTATCATATTCATTATTGAAAAAATATTTCAATATTTCTAGATGAGAAAGGCATTGCATTAAGGAATTTAAGTAACAAGTATTACCTAAATTCATAATTCCACACGTATCTGCTATTTTCTTCTGTACTATTTGCTGTTGTTGTTGCGATGCTTGTGATGATGATTTAAAGCATTTTTTTTTAATGATGTATTAGATAATGTTAAATTTCTATATTTTCTCTTACTATTTCGTTTGGGCGGTGTTTTAATTTCTTTTAAATCAAAATCCTTTTCATACACTTCTTCTTTAAATTCGGATTTATAATAATTTAAATAAAACTCACCTTTAACCATTGCTATATTAATCTTGAAACTAACCTTAAATTCTGTTCCATTATTTGATGGTTTAAGACTCACTATACCAGGTTCATTAGTTGTTGGATCTATTATTGGCTTTATGTGAGATACTAGCTGTTTCTCTACTTTTAATTGTTTAGAAGTTTTGCCTTTTGAAGAAACAAATATATAATGAAAATTTAACCATTTCATTTTCATTGACAGTTGAATAATACATTCATAAATTATATTATTACACTCTTTAACTGCATTATCATAGTCTTTTATTCTTTCATCACTCATAACATGAATAAAACAGTTATTCATCAAATAAATCATTTCTCTATTCTCAACAGTTGCTAAATGAACTAAATACACACCTTTCATTTTAGTAGAATATATATCAACATTGAATAAACTTCTAAATTTTTCAAATTCATTCTTATCAATTGTTTCTATTATTGTATTATTTTTATATTTTAATTTTTCTCCATTATATAAACAGTTGTAAAATATTAGTTCTTCAAATAGTAATTGAAATAATTGATGATCTTTTTTATTATAAATACTCCTAAAAATCTCTTGAATATCATTAATATCTGCTTTTTCAGCTTTGTGTTTAATACTGTAGAATATATAATCAAATACTTCATCAGATATAAACTCCATTTCATCTTCATTGATTCTGTCAGAATATTTGATTTTATTCACTTCATCTTTATATGGTATAGAATATTTCACTATATAATGACATAATGTACTATCAAATGTTGTAGTTTTTTGGGATATTCTATCTTCTGCAGATTCACTTGGAAATAGATATAGCATTAGAAATTCCATATATCCAAGACCACCTATTATTCTCTTAATACCTATTGAGTATAACTCATTCCAATAATCTCTACCATAACATACATCATATATTGCTGCATAATAAATATGTCTTGGAACATTTCCATATTTACTATTGAATCCATTTTTATATATTGAATATGTCAGTTTAGTTGGTAAACATTTTTCTTCCCATTCCTTTATTTCATCATTACTAAATACATCCATATAATAAAAGAATTTATTAGGATTATTATCATAAAAATTATTATAATTCTTATAATCTGGAGCAGTAATGTATAATATAATTGAAGCTTTTGCATCTCTTGTATCTAAGTTATATGAATCTGTTATAGCTATATCAGAGCGTTTTGGATTATTAATACCTCTATGGATTTTTTCTCCAATTAATCGATATTTATTGAAATCATGATCACCTCCATTTTTAAATACATATACTTCAATTTTTAATCTATCATCACTAATTCTTTCATTTAACTCAATGATCTTCTTCAGCATGAATATTATAAAGGAGGTTTTACCACATCCTGGATTTCCTCTTAATAAAATTTTAAAGCATTTAACTGCTTTGTATTCTTTTCCATTATATTCCTTTCTGATTTTACCTCTAAATATTTTATTGTTCATATCATCTAGAACAGCTATTTTCTCTTCAAAACATTTTGCTTTTATAATATATTCTCTAATAATATTTATATTTCTTTTATTATTCTCTTCATTATCTTCTCTTATACATTCATTTATTATATCAACAATAGCATTAATATCATCAAAACTTTTACTTTTTACATCTCGTATTTTCAAAAAGAATATATAATATTTCAATTCATTCCATATATCTTTATAAACATCTCGGATATACACTCTCCTTTCAGGATATTGGAATATATCACATCCAATGCTTATTGTATTATCATAGTTTATAATCACTGGTTTTTCAAATATTCGACATAATTCATTTGTTTCTATTATTACAATATTATATTAATATAAATATACTTGTACAGGTAGAACAAAAATCTTTTAAATTTCCTTTCATTATTGATATTAAATTATAGGCATGTTTTAACTTGTCAATATACTCTTTAGTAGCATCTTTAATTAAATCAGGTATGAAATTCTGAATATCTTCTTCTTTACCAACACATAATATTGATATTAGCTTTTCTTTATCATCTTCATTAATAGGAATAGGTAATTGAGATAATAACTTATCAATATCCTCTTTAGGAGTGTTACTAGGATTAGGTATTTTTGACAAAAATTGATGAATATCATCTTTATTAGGAACAGGTAATGCTGATATTAACTGATCTATAGAATTTTCACTTATAGTGATTTTCAATTCAGCTAATGTCTTTTTAATATCTTCTTTTGTAACATCAACAGGCAATTCAGATAAAAACTGTTCTATGTATTCTTTACTTGTATCAACAAGTAATTTACCTATTACTTCTTTATTAACAATGTAAGGTAATGTTAATGTATATTGATTAACAACAGAAGATATGTAATTAAGTAACCTATTTTTGTTATCTTCATTTATAGGAAAGACTAAATTAGATAAATTATCATCTATCCACTTCTTAGTCTCATCAATAGGTAATTCTGATAATAATTTATCCACATAGTTTCTTGTAGGAACAGTTAATCCAATATAATTTTTCAAATGTTTTACTTCTTCTTTATCTTTATTCAGTACTACAATTTCATCTATTCTCCTACATAAATTTTCAATACCATTTATTATTTTTTTATTATCTTCATTTAACTTCAATTCACCATTTGATGTATTTAATTCATTTACAGAATCATTATATCCATCTATAATTACTTTTAAACTATCAGTTTTATTAGCTTGATTCATAATAATAGCATTGTTAAATTCTTTAACCAACTCATTAATATCTTTTTCAGGATTAATTGGCTTTTTCGAAGGTTCTTTTATAAGTAAACTGGAATATTCTTTTGGCTTGAATTTAAATGTTGTATTTGCAGTAAATCTTTCAGGAGTTGTTTCAGGAGTTGTTTCTTGATTATAAACATTTAATAATTCTTTTGTAGTCAAATTTAAAGTAGAAAATCTAAGTCTTTTTGATTTTATAGATTTGATTATATTCTTTTGGTTTTTATCTAAAGAACATTTTCCTGATTTTGTTATTTCTGTTCTTGGCCTTTTTGCAGGATTTACAAAATCCCAAATATATGTCTTATTCATCTCTTTTATCATTTCATTTTTAAATTCTTTGCCATAATATCCAAAATCTTCTTCACCTATTACAAGTTTTGTTGTAACTTCATCATGATCATATGTAACAAATATAATTCTAAATATTGGATTACATCTGTTTAATTCAGTACGATCATAGCTTCTATTATTGTCAATTGACTATAATAATAATAATAACATAATATACAGTAATAATTTCATTTTTCATATCTTCTCTCTCTTCATCATCTAAATCAATGTAATATTCATCGATTAAATAATCATCTAAATCATGCAACAACTTTTTGTAATCTTCACTATATTCTCCTATTTCAGAATTCATTTTATTCTTCACTAATTCATTTCCTACTTCAAGATCGCATATACCTAACAATTGGAGTTGATATTGTAATGAAAGAAGTTTATTATGTAAATTGTTTAATTCGTCAGTAGATATTTCCTTGATATAATGATATTTGATTTGCTATGGAATGACATATTTTATCAAACCCATAATTCAAACTTGTTTTCTATTTTAAATGATAATTAAAGAAGCATTTGTTTATTCATTAAAAAACCACAAGCATATAATTACTGTTATTATGCATACAGTTATAATAGTAGTAATAGTATATTATTCGTGGTTAAATTTCGAGAATAAATGTAATATGTCTGTAAATTTAAATGATTTACTAGAAATTACAACCTATATGTTTAACAGAAAAGGAATAGATTTTTGGATAAACTGGGGTATACTCTTAAAGTAATTTTAGGTGTTTTACTTGGTTATGTTCGAAATAATAATATTCTAAATGAAGATTATGATTTAGATGTGATAATAAATGGAAATGATTATGATCGAATAATGTCTTTAAAGTCAGATTTTAAATCTTACGGTTATAGTCTTTATGGTAAAAACGATAAAATCCCTCACAACATATTAGGTAGAATGTGGCGTAAGAAGTTAGTTCGAGTGAGTGCGAGATTATATAACGATAAAAGTGGTTATTATATAGAATTCTTCGAAAATTATATAGTTCCTCCTGGTAAAGTATAAATTTATATATATTTAAGAATTAGATAAATGAAATAAAAAGTAAATATCCTTCAGTAGAATTGCCTTCTCATATTTTCAATAACATTTCCTATGTTTGTATTGGAAGACAAAGTGAAAATCCAACAGCTACTGAAATATGTTTAGAATATGATGATATTTATCCTTTACAAAGAATTGAAGCATTTCCTCAACATTTTGACTTATTAGCTCCAAATAAGATAGAAAATGTATTAAAAGAAGAATATGGTGAGAATTATATGATTCCCGTATTGAAAGGATATAAAGCTTTAGTTTGTTATACAGATCCTTTAAATGTGTCTTTATTGTTGAGTTTTTTATATTTATTATATGTGCTATATAATGTAAAGTGTAGATTTAGAGTAAGAAAACTAAAAGAATAATTTTTGTTAGAATTATTGGGTATTTGATTAATACAATTCATAATAATAATAATATATATATATATTTATAAATACAATTACTTATTCTAAATCATCATTATCATCATCTTCTTCTTCCTCCTCTTCAACTTCTCCTTCTTCATGAGCTATCTCTTTAAAACTTCTCATTAATTCATCATTCTCTTTCATAATTCCATCAATACTTGTTTCAGATGAAGAAGTGGATGATGAACCATTATTATCATTATCAATTACATTCATTAGTATTGGATCAGATAAACAATCATCTATTATTTTATCCAATATCTCATCAGCTATTTCACTTTCAAAATTCTCTATTGAAGTATTTATATTATCATTGAAATCTTGTTGAATTGACATTAATAAAGGAGATATATTACCTATTGAATATGAATCAATTCTATTTATTCTATTTGTAATCCATTGGCATATTTGAAATGGTTCATTTCGATTAATATTTTCACTTAATGCAAAATTAACTCCTGTTGTTATTTGGTTGAATAAATCATATACTAAATCACAGTATACATTCAATTCCATGCATTTTATATCTTCTTCATATGCTTTTTCACCATAAAATAACTCTTTTACATCTTCTATACTATAATATTTAGTTAATAATAATATTAAAGTGACAAATGTTTGTTTACTAAGTACAATTGCTAAATAATTATTTGAAGGAACAAGTTCTAGTTTACAGATGGAAATTAATTCATTGATAGCTGATAGATTCTCAGTTAATTTAGTGATTTCTTTCTCTAAGTCTCTTTTAGTCTTTTTTGCTTCAAACATTGCATCTAATGCATACTTATTTGGACTATTTTTTATCTCTTCGATTTTATCAGACAATTCTAATAATTCTTTCCTTTTTTGATTTAAGTCATTATTCACTATTTCTGATTGTGATTTTATTTCTTTTAATTTATCTAATAGTTCACCTGCTTCTTCATAAAGTGGTTTTATTAATTCTCTTTTTGATATTACATCATGAAGTATTAATTCTTTTTCATTTTTAAGACTTTCAATTTGACTCTTTAATTCTGCTTCAGCGTTTGGATTAGTTGACCATTCTACTAATTGAGATAATTCAATTTCAAAATCTTTTTCTAATTCTTTCAATTGATACATCTCATTCTCTTCTGATTCTAATTTATCTTTTTCATAATCACATTTTAAACTGATCATTTGTTTCTGTGTATTACATTCTTCTATTTGGGCCATTAAATTACCATTTTCTTCGACTAGCTTATATCTTTGATTTGATTCATCCTCAAAATCTTCAATTGTCTTTGCTAATTCTTCATTACTATTGATCTGCTCTTTTAATACTTTTATTTGATTATCTATTGCCATAATTCTCATTTTCACTTCATCTTTTTCATCAATATAAAGATATGTTAATATTGGATATTCTTCATAGGATAATTCATCATTATAACTTATATTATTATCAATCATAAATGATCCAACACCTATTTCATTGTTATTATTATCACTAAAGCTTGATTCTGGTTTGAATGATTGTAATTGTTGTTGTAATTTTGTTATGGTATTAATTTTCATTTTCATTTCCAATTCTAATCCATTTATATCGTTAATCTTTTCTTCTATTTCTAATTTATCATTTGCAATAATTACATCTTTATTCTGTAACTGCTCATGTAATAGTTTTACTTCATTTCTCAACTTCTTTTTCTCATAATCAATTTCTTTATTATTTTCTTCATTTTCTTCTTCTTCTTCTTCTAATGATGAATCTATTTTATCTCTCAAACTATTTACTGTATTCTCCAATTCTTGTATCTTTGCATTCTTTATTATCATATCTTTTTCTATTTGTTTTTTCTTATTTTCTATATCTTCTAATAAGGATTTGGTTGCTTGATACATTTGATTCATTTTATCATATTTATTTTGTATTTCATTTATTTTACCATTTAATACCTCATTTTCTTCTTTTAATAACTTTATAGCATCTTCTTTTTCTTCTTTTTCTTCTTCTTCAGATGAATCAAAATCATCTCTCATACTTCTAACACTTGTTAATTGTTTCAATAGTTCATTCTTTCCTTCAGATAAAACATTAATTTCAGTTTCATATTCAGATACTTTTCTCTTTAAATCAAAGTTTTGTGATCTTAAATCAGATATTTTATTATTCAATTTATTGATTTCTGTTGGATAATCAACTCGAGGTGATATATCTTCATCATTTTCATTTTCATTATTATTGAAAATATATTCGTTATTAATATTGTCGTTACTAATATCAGAATCTTCAGTTAAATGTTTAATCATCTCTGTTTGATGTTCAATAGTTTTATTCAATTCAATAATTTCATTGTTTAATATAGACTTTTCATTTTCACTATTTCTTCGGATATCTTTAATTTTTTGTTGTAATGAATATTTCTCTTGATTTAAAGCATTTTGATCTGATTGTAAATAGAATAATTCTTCACTTATTGTAGTATTTTCATCTTTTAACTCTTTTATTATTTTATTTAATCTATTAATTTCTTCTTGATCTTTCTTTACTATTTCTTCATTCTCTTCTTCTTCTTCTTTTGTTTTTTCTATTTTATTATTAATTGTTATTGGATTTGTCATTTCTTCTATTGTTTTAACTAAATCTTCTTTCTCTTTTCTAATTGTTCATTAGTTTCTTGTATTTCATTCAAATTGTGCTTCATTTTATCCAACTCCTCTTGTTTAGATAATAATTGCAAATTCAACTCATTTACTTCACTTTCATTCTCATTATTATTGTTTGAATTATTATTTGTTTTCTATTTTCATTTGATGGTTTAAATCATCAAATTGTGATTTTAATCGATTATTTTCATTCTCCAATCTTTGAATTACCAACTCATTTTCATGTGATTTTATTCTCTAATTCTTCCATTTTTCTACTGTAATTATCTTGTAGATTCTTCATTTCATTCACATTCTTCTCAGATTGTTGTAAAATGAATTAATTTGAGTTGTTTTCTGCTTATTTGCATTGTCTAATTTTATCACTTTCTTCTTCAATTCTTCATTTTCATTACATAAATACTCTATTTCACTTTGTTTTATCACTTAATTTGGCTGTTAATTCATTAATTCTATTCTCACTGATGGTTAAAACTACACTATTATCTGGATTTTGTTCAATGGATTGGTTTAATAATATACTTAATTGTTCATCATTTTTCATTTGTTCATTTTTATATTTTGAATTTTCTTCTTTTAATTTTTCAATTGTTTTTTCCTTTATTTCATTCTGTTGTTCTAATAATTCAATTTCTTCAATTTTACTATTTAATTCAGATTCTAATCCTTGTAATAGATTTGTGTCATCATCATTATGTTTCAATTCAGAGATTTGCCTGTTCAAATCATTTATTAACTCATCGGATTGTTTTTGTACACTTTTAAATGATTCAATTGTATTATTGATCTCATCATTCTTCATTTCTATCTCTTTTTTCAATTCATTTATTATTTTATCCTTTTCTCTTACTATTTCTATATCTTCAACATCTTGTTTTAAGTCTCTAGTTGATGTTTTATATTCTGTTTCATAGGTTTCGAGTTTATTTTGAAGGATATTTAATTTACTTTCTTGAGACATTATTTCTTTAATGAAATCATCATTCTTTTTGTTTAGTTTGTCAAGCTCATCCTCAAGCTTTTCATTTTTGAGTTTTAATTCTTCTTTTTCTTTCTCTATATTATCATTTTCTTCTTTTTTTGTTGTATTTCTTTATTTAATTTGTCAACTTTTCTTCAAAGCTCTTGCTTGTTCTGTTTCAATTCATTCTTCTCATTTTCTTTAATTTCTATCGTTTTTGTAGATTCATTCGACTCATTGGTTAGTGTCTCAGCTTCCTTTCTAGCATTTCCCATTCTGGTTCAATCTCTTCTTTTCTTATTCTCTAAATCTTCTTTTTCTTTTTTATTTTCTCGAGCTCATTCTCAAGCTTTTCAATTTTTAATTTCATTTCTTCCTTTTCATTTTCATTTTCCTTTTTCAATTGTTCAATTACTTTCTGTGATTTCACAATCTCTTCATCTTTTCTTCCAACAGTACTTTCTAATTCATTCATTTTCTTCATCATCTCGTTATAACCATCATATCTTTCATTTGATTGGTTGATTTGTTGGTGTAAACTATCAATTTCCCTTTAACCTTTAATTGTATCTTCATTATCTTAATTCTATTTTTTAAATCTCAATAATTCTTTGTTTAGTTTCAATATTCATTGACATTTCACTATTTTCCATTGCAGTTTTAGATAATTGATTTTCTAATCACTTATTCTATCATTATATTCCTTAATTAATTCATTTCTTTCTGATTTTATATCATCATATTTATTGTTTATATCATTATAACATCCTATTTGTTGTTTAAGTGCTGAATTTTCACTGGAAAGTAAATTCATTTCACTTTGTAAAGTATTAATCTCCATTTCTGATTCTTTTATCTTCTCTTTCAATTCTTTATTTTCATTTTCCATTTCATTTATTCTATTCTTTAATTCATCAATTTCTTTTTCTCTTAGTTTGATTGTTTCATCATAATCAATTTCTACAACATCTTCACTATCTTCTTCTTCTTCACTTCCCTCTTTATTATTATTATTATTATTATTATTATTATTATTAGATTGTAATTCATTCAATCTCAATTTCAATTCTTTAATCTCCTCTTCTTTCATTATCAATTTATTCTCTAATTCGGTTTGAGTTTTAACTAATTCATCAACTATTGATTTAATATCATTATTATTATATCATCATCAGGTGTTGTCTTATTATCAATTAATCCACTTATCTCTTCTCCTTCTCTACAATCTCTTTCTCTAATGACTGAATCTATCATTCAATTTCTTAATATCACTTTCTTTTGTAGTAATAGACTATCATTCTCATTAACTTTACTCTTTAATTCATCTATTATTTCATCTTTCTCTTTAATTGTTTCATCATATTGTATTTTATATCCTTCTACTTCACTGGCTCTTTGATTTATAGTATCAGATGCCTTCTTTATTATGTCAGTCATACTATCTCTCTCATCTTTTGCTGATCGATATAATGTCAATAATTCATCATATAATCTTTGTTGTTTTTGAATTTCAACGAAATCTCGTTGATGAGCATCTTCTGCTTCAGATATCTTTTGATTTAATTCATTGATTTGGTTATGTAAAGATTCAATTTCATGTTGTTGTGATTGTATACTTTTATTCAATTCATTTTTATTATTACTCTATTTTCTTCACCTTCTTCTTCTTCTTCTTCTTCATTCCACTCATAATGTGATAAACTCAAATCGTTTGATGATGATAATTGAATGCATTGTTTCTGTAGTTCCTTTATTTGATTTGATTTCTCACATATCATTTGATTGGAATTATTTAACGCTTTTAACATTTCACTTACTCTTTCTTCATATTGAGTTAGTAATAGATTAATATTGTCTTTTTCGGATATTATTCTATTATAATTGACAGTTAATTCTTCATTTTCATTTTCCAATTCTTTTATTCTGTCTTTTAATACTTCATTATCTTCTTCTAATTCATTCACTCTTTCATTATTATT
>NGBS01000983.1:0-17600 GCA_002245135.1 Proteromonas lacertae | reverse complement strand
TAAATATGTTATAAATATACCATGATTTAGTAGATTCACTCTCTAAACAAGCAACTGATGCATCTGATGGAGTTTTTCTACTACTAGCAACAGTATCAAGATGTGAATCACTGTGTCTCACATCAGTTGTAAGCAAACAGAGATAATAAACACTAAATATTAAAAATAGATAATAATAATACGTGAAAAGACAATGAGAATCGATTTATTCATCATGAAATGAATAACGAATGATTCAAAAATAATTGGATGATGAAATTTTAATAAACTGTATTTTTGAATGTTGGTTTTTTTGAACTGACTCTCTTACTAACCAGAACTGATAAATCTACACTATGCTGATGTGTTATGATATAAAAATGACTATTTAATCTAATTACACGAAGAGATCATCGAACTGATTTATTATGAATAAAAAATTAGACATACATATTAACTCTATCAATGCGTTATATCCTTCAATTGCCATATATATACCTAACATCTCTCATAATTATGAATCTTCTAATTGTTATAATACCTTATATTTTGATAAAAAATCATCTAATACATTCTATATTTATATCGAGTTCACTTAATCCTCCAGAATAAGATATACGTTATGATATATATATATAAATCTGAAACATTGAGTCATATGAGAAGCAAATCCTTTTATCTGCTTTGATTTATTTTTAGTGAGCATATGGGAAAATAATATTGATAATATATTCTAGTTTGAAGCAAAAACGGAATCATTCGTATTTATTAGCTCACACATGCTTGTTTTGAAATATATTATGGTCGAAATATACTTAAAATCAAACATCAAACAACTAAATCATAAAAAGAACAATAAATAAACTCAATCTAATTATCAAAACACGACTATGCTTTTTAATTTACAATAGCTCACCTACTTTCAATGTAGAGTGAGCTGATCCAACATTCATTTTATTTTTACTACTACTCTCTAAAATTAAATTCTAACACCACCAGGAGTTCTAAAGGGTTTGAGCAGAACTTGGACGTACTTGACCTATTTCTATATAATATAAATATATTACACTGAAAGAACATACTTTTATCAACATCTTCCAAATCGTATGTTCTAAGACTGTTATATGTGTTGTTCATTATCTGTTTGATAACTTTATCATTTTGTCTTTTCTGTGTCTCAATTTCTATCTCCTTACTCTTATCTATTATCTTTTCAAATAATTGATCATTTTCATCATCTTGATTATTGTTGTTATAAGTGGTATTAAATCTTTTATTTTTATTGTTTGCTTTATCCAATTCATATTGTAACTGACTCATCTCTGTATCTTTTCTACTTTTTTCTAATTCTTCATTTTTTAATTTAATTTTTTGTTCATAGTCATTCTTCAACATCAATCTCATTGTCTTTGATAACTCTTTATTTTGACTTTCTCTGACTTCTATTTTTTTCTATTTTTAATATATATATATATAATAATATTGTTTATACTTGTATAATATCTTTATAATGTTGATTACTATCTGCTAGTATTTTGATTGTTCTTTTACTCAGTTTATTTGTGTCAGGCACTTTGTTGTTTTGATTAGCTGCAATAAATAATTCATCATAATCATTCTATTAATATGATTTTAAAAAAATAAGAAGGAAGATAGGAAGTAAATGAATAACAATATTATTATATATATATATATACTTTCATTTTTCTTATTTTATTTCTCAATTGTTCATTAATCACTTTATATTTCTTCACCACTTCTTCCGCTTTATCATAATCTGTTCTTAACTGTTGTATTCTTTTTGCATTCTATTTACATTATTTACAGTGGTATAATTTTCACTATTATCTATTGAGAATGCTGCACATCGTTTGTAGTTTTCACATTGATTTCGGAGGTCTTTAATTTCATTACGAAGTTGAATATTTTCTGCTTCAGTCTATATATATATATATATATATATAAAGTAAGAAAAGAAGTAAAAAATTAAAAATAAAGTATAATTAATACAAAAATATAATAATAATATTCATATATATATATACCTTTGATAATCCAATCACTTCTTTTTGTAATGTTTTCAAAGATGCAGCATATTGAGCAGCTCCTTTCTTACTATCCAATAAATTCTGATGTTGTAATTTCTTTATATTATTCTCCAAGTGTGGAATATATTGCAAATTGTTCTCCAATTGATTGATATATTTATCTTTTTCATCAAGCTCGGTTTGAAGTTTTTGAATTGTTTCTTCTTTTTCTTTTAATAAACTCTATATAATAATAATTAAATAAATATATATATATTATATATATACTTCTATAGCTTCTAAATTATTACTCCATTTCTGTAGTTCCTCCTGATGTTTTTGGTTAATTTGAAATATCGTATCTTCAAGTTTGTGTTGATCTTCCTTTAATTCTTCGATTTGTTTTATATATTCTATTTTTGCATCTACTGCATTGGCTAATTGTTGCTAAATATAAAAATTTCAATTTTTATATACATTTAAATCTTCAATTTGTCTTTGAAATTTATTTTTTCTATTTTCAATCATTCCTTTTAATTCATCTTCATAATCATCTTTAAAACTGAGTTCAACTCTTACATTAGTCCTTAACTCCTCTAATAAAGCCATTGGTTCATAATGGGACTGTCTCATTATCATTAATTTTTCTTCTAAACTTAAATTCTTTTCTTTGTTAGTAGGATGATTGTTCATTCGATTTTTTATTTCCATATGAAATTCTAATAGTCCTTGCTCTAGAGACCCGACTTTACTCATTTTAGCTTGCATTACTGCCATTTTTTCTTTAAATTGTTCATTTTGGTGTTTTAAATCGTCATTAGAATCTTTTAATTCTACTATATCTCCTTTCTGTTGTTGTAATTCACTTTCATACTTTTCTATTTTTTCTTTATATTCGTCATTTTGCTTCTTTAATATTTCTATTTCATTTTGATATGTATTTAACTGCTGTTGCGTTAATTGACCTACAGAATCTTGTGTAGGTTGCTACAATGAGTAATTATACTTAAATATACTGAAGCAATACTAATTCTCTTTTTCGATTGTGTTTTTTTGAGTATTGACACTCTCTTCGACATAATAAACAGAAAAATTTAAAAAAATTGAAACGATTATTTTTGCTTGGCTTGATCCTTTTTTTTGTTCTTTTCTTCATAACTCATCTACTGATGAGTTTTACAGGATAAAAACAATTACAATAAAGAAACATATACTAAATATATATAAAAATCACTTCATGTTTTTGTTTTCTTCTTTATTATTTATATTGTTAGAAGCAGAAGCAGCAATAACATTCAATCTTTGATACTATATATAATAGATGATTATATATATAATATAAAATACCCTTATTTTCATTATGTGACCTAAATAATATTCTCTTGACAATCTTCTTGTAATAATAACAAACTGTTCGGCTGATAACTGATCATTCTGTAATAGCAATGATAAATGATTAATAATAGAATCAATTGACTTCATATCACTCACTATTTTCAATAATTCTTTACCTCTCACTCCATTAATCTCCAACAATTCATCAACAGGTATAGAATCAACTAAACTATCAATTGGATCGTTCTCTTGCACTTTCTGTAACTCAGTTATTGATTGATCTAATTGTGATATTGTATCAATCTGTTCTTCAATATATCGTGTATGATTAACATTAGATTTTGCTACATCCGTAGCTACTGATTGTATTTTCTCTGTTTCCTGTTGAGCTAAGTTAATTGCTCGATTTAGACTGTTAATTATATCTGGAGCAACAGTTCTTATCTTTTTCACACATTGTTCCCTTAGATTCTTTAGTTCTGGACTTGCTACACATACTGGATATACGTTACTAAATGCTTCACTTAAACTACGAGTTAAAGTTGGTAACTCAATGCATTTCTTTTTAGGTATCAATGATTCTACATCTATTACACCTCCAGGAAGATAATATGGGAAATTTTCATTGAATACAATATCATTCTGTGTTTCAATTTGAACTTTTGGTGGAGTATCTGGGTAAGTTGGTTCTAAAGATATTTTAACTGGAGCAAAGTATGTTTTCCTTTGTATTTGATAGTTTACAACAATATGATAAACAAACTGAGGAGGATAAACTAATAATAATGAAATTTAAAAACAATACTATATGTCGAACATTCTATTGATTTGATACAGCACAATCCACTACAGTTAAACAGTTGATGTGCTAATTCAATAAAATTACGAGGTAGCTCCTTCAAAACATATTTAAAATATTATATATACTACAAGAGACTCTAGTTGAGATATTGCCAAATCATACTGAAATTGAATTTCTTCAGCATTCACACTCATAAGCGAAGAAAGAAAGAAAAACTAAAAAATAGAATTAGAAACGGATATAATTTTAATTGACAAATGACAAAAGTGAAACAATGTGATATGCCACCAAGAATGAGTAAATTTGTTATTGATTTGGTTACAGAATATAATAGAAGCAAAACTACATTGAAAGATCAAGTTAATGGCATAAAATCAATATTAGACAAGAAAGTATTGAGCTAAGAATATATAGTCAATATAGTACGGAGAGACATGGCATGCTATTATTGGAACAGAATTTTATTCAGCCCTTTCTTTTGTATTACTTTATTCTCTAATATTTTAGAGGAAGAAGAATTTTATAATGTTGGTA
Source organism: Proteromonas lacertae (assembly GCA_002245135.1). Taxonomy (NCBI): domain Eukaryota; class Bigyra; order Opalinata; family Proteromonadidae; genus Proteromonas; species Proteromonas lacertae. Next base: position 12,923 of record NGBS01000983.1, on the reverse strand, counting down.
TATGAAAGTGGAATAAACTTATTAATATTTCGATGTTCGCCAGTGTATCCAAAGTATGATCCAAAATTTAAAACACCTTCTTTCACAGAAAGGTAATTATAAATATTTATATTGAAAATATAGTGATGATTCATCTATAATAACACAATTTAACACATTTGAAAATAACGAATTTAACTATATAAAGCAGTTAATCTTATTTGAAGAAAAAGAAAAATCTGAAGAAAATGATATTGTAGTAAATCTTCGTGTATAAGTTATAAACTATAAATAAGAATAGAAAGTATTATTCCATCAAACGGGTAAACCTCACCATATTCTAATTTTTACAAAATCAAAACCAGAGCCAATCATTTCACAGCAAAACAATCCAATAAAAATGGAACATTGTTTATTGAAATATAAGAATAAATATTATTATGTTTTAAATCATTCAGGAATAGAAGATAATATATCTTATGAGTTTTATTCGAGAATTCCATCGGTTTTGTTCTTATGTACAATAATTTGTTTATTCTTTTATTTATACAAACAATATAATTGCTCAAATATGTATATTTTTTATATATGTTGTTGTTATTATTATTATTTATAGATGTGATGTTGATACAACAGAGTGCTTGAGATTAATTTCAGATTGTTATGAATCATCGAAAGCTTATTTTTATCTCACTTTTATACTTCTATTTGGTGGTATTACATCAAAATATGTTTTTAAATCGTAATTATTCCTTTTCAATATGTTTTTGAAATGTTTCAAAAATAATATTCGTTTTTTAAATTCAAAAATTCATTTTTGTTGTTTTTATTGAAATAAAGATATGGAGCCAATTGTAATCGAAACAATTAAAGCAGGGTACAATATATAATATACAATCTTGCATTTGATTATATTATTATGTTCATATTCTAATGTTATAGTGATGGTGTTAATTTCCCAAAGCCAGGACAAAAAGTTAAGGTTCACTACGTAGGCACTGTATTTATTGATTTATTGATTGTATTTTGATAGTTAACAAACGGAAAGAAGTTTGATTCAAGCAGAGACAGAGGCACTCCATTCCAATTCACTTTAGGAAAAGGAGAAGTCATTCGTGGTTGGGATGAAGGTGTTGCTAAAATGAGCAAAGGTCAAATTGCTAAATTAACACTTCAACCACAATATGCTTATGGTGAAAGAGGATTCCCACCAATGTATATTATATATGTTAATTAATTAAAATAGCATTCCACCAAACAGTGTATTAGTATTTGAAGTAGAATTAATATCTTTCTCATAAATTTATCAGAGGATGATAAATTTCTTAACTGATAAGATATATCTACTTATATTCGTGTAATTTTGGGGGGATAAATATAATCATAACATAGTAGAACAATGAAATTTTGAATAAAAAGAATCAAGCTTTTATCAAGCTTTTAAAAATTCAAAATATAACTGTCTTTAGTATTATTTGAAATTGAGAATAGTTTAGAGGGATATAATTTATGGACATAAGCATCGGAACCAGTCTAAGTGTCTCCAAAGGTCCACTTACTGCTTTTCCTATCTCATTAGAGTATAAATGCAGAATTTATTGTTTATAGTGGAACACATTCTCTAAATGTGTCTCTATCGCGTGGTGAAAAAATATATAAAAGATTTCAGGTATAAATTCTATCTTATATTCTATTAAAGACACTCTTGTCTCAAAAAGTATATTCAGCAAAAAAAATATTCGAAGATTATGACACAACTCCAGAGAAGAGAGGTACCTTAACATATGATCAATTTTTATCAGCATTAAAAGAAATAGGTTTTAAATTGTCTACAGAAGGTATGTATATTGCCATTTTATAAAATTAATTATTTAATAGATGGAAATGAACTGTGGAATTATCTAACAAACACAGATTTAAATGAAATTAATTATCATTCTCTAATAATCACAGCTAAAAAGTACAGTGATAATGACGAATCAGTAGTTCATGAAAATCTAATAGATTCAAGTGGATATTCATCATATCACGACACTTCAATATCTGAAACAGATTTAAACATGTCAGTATCAGGTAAAGTATTTAAAAAGATTAAACACAGTAGTGTACCAAATTCTCCATCTAAACCTAAGGCAAATAGTCTAAAAAGAAGAACAAGAAGCCAATCTCAGAAAATGATTAGAAGGAAAGAGAAAATAGAAGAAAAAGAATCACCACATATTACATTAGATTTATTACACAGATATTGTACATGTGAACTACCGAAAGATACAAATTTTGATGATTTACAGATTAAGTTAGAAAACGTGATAGAAGAGATAAGAAAAATAGAAGAAAAAAATAATTTGATCTTAGATGATTACTTTATTACAAATGATGAGGAAGATAAATGTTTTGTTTGTGAAGTATTGATGTTTTTTAGATTGGAAGGAAAAGACATGTATTTTTTTGTATTTATGTATTTGTTTTTATAGTTGTCCCAAGCCTACTAATTATCATACAGAGATTAATATAACTGAAGATATGGTTTATTGTTATGATAGAAAGTGGAGAGAGTTGTTAAAGAAGATGTTTAAATCATTTTCTACATCAAAGCCAGATTTTTCAGTTTTATATCCCGATGTGATGAATGAACCTGAAGATCATTTATAAAAGAGAATAAGGAAAATAAAAGAATCAATTTTTAATGAATTTAATTTAATGTTTTTAATATAATAGCTAAAATTTCGTATTTTTAAAATGTTTTTATGTTTAATTAGCTTATATATAAACAATATATCAAAGAATTATGGTCATTAGTTGATAAATCATTGATTATCAGTTTAATCTTCCTCTTCTTTATGGAGTTTCTTCTTCTTTTGCACTTTCATCTTTATAAATGAATGTATTACTCCGCTAATCACCCATACATAACCATCTGCTGTTTTTATTCTCAATACAGATTCATGTGTATTATCATGTTTTCTTGTTATATACTGCTTAGAAAATTCAATGCTTTGTATTATTTCGTTATTTGGTGTTGGTCTTCTTGCTCTTGGTAATAATCTATTAAAATATGCATTTATTACGATATATACGGCTCATTGACAGTTCTAGGGTTCTCCTCTGGTGTGTCATCTGGTTCAAGTATTTCTACTCTCAAAAGTCCTGTATGTTAAGGACGGTACTGGAGTTGGATTAATCTGTTGATTTGCATACCATGCGCTGTCAAATGGCATTAAGTTCCTCTCCAACGTATTAGCAGGCATATCTACAATTATAAAACCATAAGTTCATCAAACAAGTACTCAAAGACATATTGTTAGGAATAGTATTGCTATAATTATTCGACGAATAATTGTAACTGTACTTCTGTGAATAGTTATAATAATAATAATCTTGATAATAGCAGGAATAGGGAGTGTTATTTTCAACTGAAAAAAGTGAAAATCTTTTTTTATTATTTTTTAATGAATTATTATTTTTTCTATTTTATATTGATTTACCTCATCAGCAAATCAATAGTGACATTTACATCTCTATTTCCATCTGATTGAATACACAACAATACTTCATTAATAACAATTTACATATATTAGAATTTTATATTACGTTAATACATTTTGGTAGAATTTATATGCTGATTCAGAATATATAATCATATGAACCACTCACACATAAAGAATTCATTCCATTCGCTACCTTCATTTGTCATAAATATTTTTAAAACACTGCTAAAGACAATAAAACAACAAAAATGTATGACGATAAAATATACTTCAATGTTAATCTTCTTAATAATGAATCTTTACACATTAATTTTCGATTGAGTTTGATTCTATTTGTTTGTGTTAATTTATTGTTTCTATACCTGTTCTGCATCATAATAAAAAGAAAGAAAAAAGAAAAAAGCGAAAAGAATAAAAAGAATCGTTACTATGACTTCGCACAGAGTCCCCCACTGTACTACTATCATAGCTCGTACAATCTTAACTTCGCAGTTCTGATGGGATGCGGTGCTTTATTGTAGATATGAACGATTCTGATTATTATTTCAATCTTTTTCTTATATATCACTCTCTCTCTTTTATATTTTCTTATAAACAATTAATATCATATTAATAATGTTATATTAAAAGAAAATATACTATATATTCATTTATTCATGTTATTATATTAATATCTGTACTTTATGATGATTTAAAGAGAAAAATGAAAAATGATGAAAGAAACGGCTAAATATTTATAAATATAAAAAATATTTTTGTGAAATTATGTGTAAATGATATATTGTGGTGAATATAAGTGTATGATGCTGAAGTATGATAATAATTTTATTTATATAGATAAAATAAATGAGGAAATAACTGGATTGCACATCCTTTTCAGAGTGGAACAACCTGATGGTGTTCTAGAGATGTAGAAAACAGTTTAAATTTAAAAATGATGTGAATAAGCTATAATTGTGATGTTTTGTATAAATTGTGAATTTGTGTAAGATGCAGTGAGTTTAAAGAAATAAAGATGTGATATTTGAATAGTATATACCTATGTGTTTTTATTATTTCGATAGTTAAAGAGAAATTGTAGATACAAAAACAGATTAAGAACTACTCTTGATTTGAAAGTTTCAAATATCTTAATATAGAAGAAGATGTAGTAGATTATACCAAAATAAGTATACTATCTCTAGATTTGTATGTATTGAAAAATAATAATAATTATTTGATGAATTATTGTTGTGATATTTTTATGTGAAATAGAAGTGTGATAATTTTGTATTTAAATGAAATACTCAATTGAAAGATTAATAGAAATGATTATAGTTAATATTATAATATGATTTTATGATTTTATGTTTTATGATGATGGTTAAAAAGGAGGAGAAAGAAAAAATAGTTAGAATACATATTATTTACATATTTTAAACCATTAATAAAATAATACTCTATTAAACCTTCATTGTATATTTGTTTGTATTGTTTTCTTGTGTGTAAAATGTAAAAATATTGTAATAGAAGAATAATGAAAAATTAATTGTTTCTATACAAATATACAACACTATAAATAACATGAAATAATATAAAATAAATAAATTATTATAATGAATAATACTATTCTCTCATCATTCTCTATCATAAATAAAAAATATTCCAATTCTTAATCCATATTCCATATATACACATTAATCATTTACATAACTTACATAAATATTATTCAAACTAATTTCAATGGCAATTCTGTAAGGATTATTTATATCAACTAATTCTTTCATTCTATTCTTCTTTATCTTTTTAAACCATCAACATAAAACATAAAATCATAAAATCATATTATAATATTAACTATAATCATTTCTATTAATCTTTCAATTGAGTATTTCATTTAAATACAAAATTATCACACTTCTATTTCACATAAAAATATCACAACAATAATTCATCAAATAATTATTATTATTTTTCAATACATACAAATCTAGAGATAGTATACTTATTTTGGTATAATCTACTACATCTTCTTCTATATTAAGATATTTGAAACTTTCAAATCAAGAGTAGTTCTTAATCTGTTTTTGTATCTACAATTTCTCTTTAACTATCGAAATAATAAAAACACATAGGTATATACTATTCAAATATCACATCTTTATTTCTTTAAACTCACTGCATCTTACACAAATTCACAATTTATACAAAACATCACAATTATAGCTTATTCACATCATTTTTAAATTTAAACTGTTTTCTACATCTCTAGAACACCATCAGGTTGTTCCACTCTGAAAAGGATGTGCAATCCAGTTATTTCCTCATTTATTTTATCTATATAAATAAAATTATTATCATACTTCAGCATCATACACTTATATTCACCACAATATATCATTTACACATAATTTCACAAAAATATTTTTTATATTTATAAATATTTAGCCGTTTCTTTCATCATTTTTCATTTTTCTCTTTAAATCATCATAAAGTACAGATATTAATATAATAACATGAATAAATGAATATATAGTATATTTTCTTTTAATATAACATTATTAATATGATATTAATTGTTTATAAGAAAATATAAAAGAGAGAGAGTGATATATAAGAAAAAGATTGAAATAATAATCAGAATCGTTCATATCTACAATAAAGCACCGCATCCCATCAGAACTGCGAAGTTAAGATTGTACGAGCTATGATAGTAGTACAGTGGGGGACTCTGTGCGAAGTCATAGTAACGATTCTTTTTATTCTTTTCGCTTTTTTCTTTTTTCTTTCTTTTTATTATGATGCAGAACAGGTATAGAAACAATAAATTAACACAAACAAATAGAATCAAACTCAATCGAAAATTAAATTGTGTAGATTCACTATAAAATAGATTAATATCAATTAATAATGTAATTTATGTATATAACTTAATTTATTTACATATCTTCAACTATTTTCATAAAAATATTTTTACATTTTGCTACTTTCTCTTTATAATTAGTTAAACACTACAAAATAGTATTATCCTCATATTGAATAATTCCTACACACTTAACTCATATTAAATAAAACAATTTTGAATATATGTATTAATTGCTTAGAAGCTATTACTATTTTATTTCTTACTAATATATCATAAACTACTATTATATCAAATTCATTACACTTAAACAACACATTTTACCACTATTACTAAGAACTTATCTTTCCTTTATAACAATTCCACACACAAATATCTCATATCACATATAATTTATCAGTTTATCTCTTAGAATATAAACAGTCTATACTATTATCATATACATTAAAAACTACATACACATATTCTCATTATTTAATAAATTAAAAAAGATTATTCAAGCCCAAAAACAAAGAAATGATTATTTTGTGATTAATATGAAGCATATTGGTGAAATAAAGTGCGTTTCGAGAAATATGATGATGAAATATGTGAATCTGTATAGAATACAAGTAATATAATTGTAAAAAATGATAAAAAAAAGCGAAATCTATTGTTTAATTGTTATAGTAATCGAAATTTGTATATTATTTGTATTTGAATAGTTTATAATCTGTGTATGACGATAATATAATAAAATGATTATGATGTTAATGTGATGAATATAGAATTGTGTGGAGTTTCACAAAATCAACATATTCATAGCATTAAATACACTAACACATAATCACTTTTAACATAATAAAACAAATCATTAAACAAAATTTAAGTCTTCATCTCATTATATATTACGAGAAAATCGAAATGCTAAAAAACAAAATTACGCAATTTGATTGGTTAATATAAATGAATTTGATTGGTTACACTTGGAGCAATTTGATTGGCTATTCATTCAATTTATCATCTTCTTTATCTCAGTCCTAAGGTTATTTGAAGCCGTTATTATACAAAATATCCAAGTTTCTATATTATACAATTAGTTTGAAAGTTTATAATTGTAATGGAAGTAGAAACGCCAAGAAACTCACCAACTTCAACACCAGCAGCAACACCAACACCACTGAGAATCAAAAGATCTGGAGTTAATGTTGAATATACTCCAACTACATCTAAGAAAGCTAAGGTAGTTTTAAATACTAAGAAACTAAAAGTAAATGAAGTTGTTACAGAAGATTTAATGATTCCAGAAATGATGGAGAATATGATTTATCATTACACATTCCAAGTTGATAGATTTTTAAATAATATTAGTTTTGGTTATTGTTATAAAGACAAATCAAGTTGTGATGTAATTAACATTATTCCATTGGAAGGAATTAGATATGAAATAGTGTTTGATATGATTAACGAAAGAATGTCAATTAATGAAGGAGATAATAAAGAAGTTTATGTATGTAAAATCAGTTCAACACCAGTTTATCCATTTATAGGTGCTGGAAATGCTTCAGTTAAATATTTAGGTAGTTGGAATCTTCCATTAAACATGATAAGAAGATATAGAATTAGAGGCTATCATAAAACTCCAATTAAAGATTTTCAACTTGCTGAAAATACTCCAATTGAAAGCTGTAATGTAATTACATACATAAAGAATAGTAAACAACTATATCAATATTATAGAGATAATAAAATTGAGTATGTTGTGTTTAACCAATTACTTCAATATGAAGGTGTAAGAATAGATAAAATTGTTAAGAAAGATAGAATTTTAAAAAAGGATAAAACTAGAGAAACAAATAAAGGTTCTTTTAGTTTTAAGATACAAGAAGATATGAAAGAGGGAATTTATCATTTCTATTATCAAATTGTAAATGATTATAATGATAATATTAACTTTGGTTATTATCAAAATCCAGATTCATCAAATGAAGTTCCAGTATTATATGGTGTTCCAGGAAGAAAAGGAGAAATATATGAAGTAATATATGATATGAATGAAAAGAAAATGTGGATCAAAGAAGGAAATGGTAGAGAAATACTAGCACTTCAAAGCTTACCTACACTAGTATATCCATGTATTAGTATTGATGATAAAAAATGTTTAGTTAAGATAATAGAATACTATAAAGAGAAAGAGAATTATCAATTATTTAATGCAGTGAATGTTGAAGATGGTAAAGTAATAATTCAAGGAATAAATGTACCAAATACTTTTTATAGTATTTATAATTACGAAAAGTATTTCTGGATATCTCAACTATTATCAATTAAATCCAACACAGCAAATATTAATATTGAGGATATAAAGACTAATATTTTGAAAATATTTGAATTAAGTGATAAACAAAGAGATTATTTAGATAAAGTTAATAGTTTAGATGATATAATAATATTATTAAAGTGTTTTGATGATGAAATTTCAGAATACTTAGATTTATCAGATAGTTTTGTTAATATAGTAAATAGTTTGAATATTGTTGAAGTTAATGGAATAAAGAAATATTTAGATTTTAGCGAAGCAAATGTAAAAGTATTCCAGTTTCCAATGAATAGAATATACATTAGAGATTGCTATTATGAAATGTTTAGATATATATGTAAAATCATGTCGTTTGAAGAACAGAATTCTAATATACTAATAACAGGTCAACCAGGTATTGGTAAAACCTCTTTTATATATGTATTGCTATTCTTCTTAAAGAATAATTTCTTATATTATCCATTTGATGAAAATAAAAAGAAGTATTTTGAAAGAGAAGAATTGAAAAAAGAAATAGAGAATATAACAGAGCAAGTATCTAAAATTACCAATATATCAGAAATACTTACCAGAAATCACGAACAAGACATTAGAACGAATTATGAAATGTTAAAACAAATAATTACAAATAAGAAGTGTATTAGAACTATAAAAAGTAGTTATAAAAAAGAAAAAGAAAAATTTACAATAACCGAATTCAATGAAAGTATTTCACTTATAAATAATGAGAAGTGTTTAAATTACATAAAAGATACTATAAATATAATCAAGAATGGTAATGATGTATATAATATTTCTGAATTAATTGATATGAATGATTTTGATGAATATAAAATCCACTGCATGGATGATAGTATTTCATTCGATATAGTTGTACAAGGATATTTGTTGGCATTAAGAATAATGAAAGGAATTGATGATGTTGAAATGTTTAGAATATTGAACATATCCAAAGAAAAAGAGGAAAAAGTAAACGAAATGAGAATAGAAGATAATGCAGTTTATGATGATATGATAAAAAGAGGATTGACTCATCATATTGAAGATAATAAATGGAAAAATAACAACAAGTTTAAAGATATTTATGTAGTTAAAGGAAAAAAGAATAGAAATAAAGATAATAACAAGAAAATATATTTACTAAAAGATGGATATCTCTGTAAAATCAACATTGAAACAATTAGCATTAATGATTCAATAATAATAGTAGACACTAGTAATGAAAATTTCGGAAGTGGTAATATAGTGATATCAGTTAGTTCACCTGATATAAATAATTATGAACGATATAGAGATAGTATTATGTCAAATATTGAATTATATTTTGATTCTTTAAATGATCTAGAAATTAATGAGTGGTTTGATAATTGTATTAATTTTAATAAAGATGATAAATTTGAAGAAATATGTGAAAGATATGGTAATATACCTCGACAAATTTATTATCACTATTTATATAAAGAAAATTATAAAAATAGAGATTATTGGGAATATTATAAGAAATTGATTGAAGGAGTAATAGCTACATCAAGTTATAATGATTTTATAAAGAAGTATATGATGAGAAGTAATTTGGAAATGGATCCATTGTCTAATATTATAACAAAATATGATTTACAACCAGAATTTGATAAGTTGGAAGCTTTTATATTAAAGCCACAAAACAAATTGAAATATATCTCTGATACAATTAAAAACTATATAAAGTTTAAATTATATCCACCTAAGAATAAGGATGAATATGATGAATTGAATAGGAATTATAGTTCATTTTCTGATAAATATATGAAAAGAATGGCATTAAAACAGATAATAGCATATGAATTAAGTATAAATAGAATCAAAATTGTATGTGATCCAAATTTCATATTAGATTCTAAAAAGGAAGTATCTGTTTATTATCCTGAAGATGGATGGAATTTTGTTTATTTTTTATTAGATGATAATAGTTACTTTGATCTAATTGTAGATGGAGTATTTATAAAAGTATTATTAGAAGATAAAGAATTAGATGATAATGAAAAATTTGATAAGAATAACATAACTGATGATATTAAAGTGAGAATGAGAAAATCTATAAGAGTATAAATATATATATATATATATATATATATATATAGGATTATAGTGAGAAAAAAGTTGGTACATTTGTGTGTTACATATTACAAAAGAATAAAATAAAGTATTGTAATAGACATTTCAATATATGTGAACAAGAAGAAAAAAAAGAACAAGAAGAAGAAAAGATGGAAGAAGAAGAAGAGATGGAAGAAGAAGATGGAAGAAGAAGAAATAGTAATAGAGCAAAAGAGTTATTTAATGAGAAAATGTTTTAAAGATATGCTGAAAATCATATATCCTGATGATATTAATGTTGATAATAATCGTCAGAGAAATTATTTGATATTTGGTAATGCAAAAATTGGTAAATCAATATTAGCTAAAATAATTGTAGAAAGACTACGTAGTGATTATGAATATTTAAGAGTAGATTATATACTTGATGGTGAAATAGTACCAAATCAACTAGACCAAAATAAGAGTAATTATCCATATGTTGTTGTTGCTGATGGAGGAGTGATTGGTGAAGATGATTATTCTGATGCAGAAATGATAATAATATTAGCAAATCCATGTGCAGATAATTGTAAAACATTTCAAAGTAAAAGATGTCCATTGTTGATGTATATACCTCCATTTACAAAAGAAGAAGTAGAGAAAGTGATAAAATTGGCTTATGGTATAAATCATACTGCAGATGTAATTATAGAAAAATATCTAGACAACTATGATTATTATGGAGGTATAATAGGAATGTTTGATAAAAAAAAAGGGATAGATATAGATACAATAATATCACAAACAGATAAAGCAATGATTGATGATGTAGTAAAAGGAATAAAAAAATCAGCATTATCAAAAGTTGATTATAAGAACATATTTATATATGAAACAGATGATAAGGATGTAACTAAATGTGGTAATCTTAGATTTATATCTGACACAGTAAGAAATTTAGTATGCAAAAAGTATTATACAATTGATTCAGTTACAAAATGTAGAGATTCAATGAAAGTTTTACTAGATAATCCAACTGGTAGTTTAGCAGGAAGTCTATATGAGAAAATATTTTTTTATTTGATGAAAGAATGTAGTGCTTTTAAAGAATATGTTTTTGAAGTTATGAAAGAATCAAATAAATTAGTAAAAGATATTATTGTTACTGTTAATAAAATAAGGGGAAAAAAAGTGGAAAAATGTAAAGTAGTTAAAATAGCAGAACCAGGAAATGAAAATGATTTAAACAACTCAATTTATGAATATGATATTAAATCACAGATAATCAATTTTATTAATTTGAGTTATAACTGTAGGTTTCCTGATATAGACGCATTGTTTGGACCATTTGGTGTTCAAATTACAGTTGCAGAGAGTCATAAATATGCACCTGAAATGACAATGATTCTTCAAAATTTGTATAGAATTTATAAAAATGGTTATAAACATAGAGTAGATTATAAGGAAGTTAATGAAGAGTTAGAATATCGTTATTTTTTTATAAGTCCAAGAAAATTTGTTAATTGCGTGAGAGTGTATGATAGAAAAACAAAATCTTATCCACAATGTTTTCAAAAATTGAGTAGAGAAATAAATGACACAAAATTAGAAAAAGAAGAAAAAGATAGATTATATAAAAATGTAGAGAAAAAAAGAATAGGAATTACTATTCCATATGTATTATTAGATGAATATTTGAAAAAGTTAGAGAAGAAATTATAAATTCATATTTTATACTTATTATTTTATTATTATATGATTTTAGTGTTGTGCTAGGGTTAGGGTTAGGGTTAGGGTTAGGGTTAGGGTTAGGGTTAGGGTTAGGGTTAGGGTTAGGGTTAGGGTTAGGGTTAGGGTTAGGGTTAGGGTTAGGGTTAGGGTTAGGGTTAGGGTTAGGGTTAGGGTTAGGGTTAGGGTTAGGGTTAGGGTTAGGGTTAGGGTTAGGGTTAGGGTTAGGGTTAGGGTTAGGGTTAGGGGGTTAGGGTTAGGGTTAGGGTTAGGGTTAGGGTTAGGGTTAGGGTTAGGGTTAGGGTTAGGGTTAGGGTTAGGGTTAGGGTTTAGGGTTAGGGTTAGGGTTAGGGTTAGGGTTAGGGTTAGGGTTAGGGTTAGGGTTAGGGTTAGGGTTAGGGTTAGGGGGTTAGGGTTAGGGTTAGGGTTAGGGTTAGGGTTAGGGTTAGGGTTAGGGTTAGGGTTAGGGGTTAGGGTTAGGGTTTAGGGTTAGGGTTAGGGTTAGGGGTTAGGGTTAGGGTTAGGGTTA
>NGBS01000412.1:0-11584 GCA_002245135.1 Proteromonas lacertae | reverse complement strand
AAACAGGTATTTATGTATGTTGAATAACCCTTTTAGGTCCTTGATTCAAAACTAATGGATCTAGAGAAGACTAATTTTGATGATGATCTTGATTTTAATATTGAAGATGAAGATGAGTTTACTTTAGATGTATTTTTTTAAATAATTTGTTTAGGATGAAGAATCTAGTATCAGGAGTAGAAAAGCGAAAAGATCATCTGTTAAGTAAGAAAAATTGTTATATAGATATTATAGATCGTCTAATAATATTAATTTCAGTAAATTGTTTGTTACATGAAGTGCCTGCACATAGTGATTATCCAAGCTATATTACAATAGTGTCACAACCACCGAAAACACCTCCACGTAAATTTTGCGCTGTTTGTGGGTATTTTAATTTCTTTATTGATTTATACACTAGAAAACCATGTAATATGTCTTGTATTAGATGTGGAACAAAATTTTGCTCATTAACATGTCAAACATCCCACAATGACACAAAATGCTTAAAATTTGGGACATTATAATTTATTTATTCTTATATTTATTAAATATTTGTTTTAATTAGCATATCTATCTCCAATTGGTCTTATATTCATCACCAGGAACAACAATCTTTTTCTCATGTTCTTCTTTAGGTAATTCAATTGCTTTACTAATAATCCTTCTCTTTTTGCTATTTGTGAAATTTCTCCAACTTTCAACACGTTCTTCTCTATGGTCTCCCCATTTCTTATTCTTTTTTTCTTTCTTCTTTTCTTCTTGTATTACTACATGTTCTTCTTCTCTTGCCTTTTGTGCATATTTTATCTTATTCCTTTCAGCAACTAATCTCCTTTGCTCTGCCTATTAATTAATATATTATATTATTATATTATTTATATATATATATATACATCTGCAAATGTCTTTGCAATTTCAACTCTCTGTTGTTCTAATACATTTCCTACATATATTCTTTCATTCCATCAGCTATTAATTTCTTTCTTCTTGATCTACCTTCTTCTTTGCTCCTTTTATCAATTTCACTACAACAGTTCTTCTCTCTTCATTTAATAGTTCTTCTGCTGCTTTTTTTACTATTTCAAAACCTTCTCTTGCTCTTGGATCTTTGCATCTATCAGGATGTATCAAAGAAGACAACTATAAAATAAAAATAACATTTAACAATATAAATAAATACTTTATAATATCTTTGTTTTATATCTTCTCTAGTAGCTTCTTCTGGTAACATTAATACTACAAAGGGATTTAAATTCTTCCATTTATAGTTTACTTGTAATAATCTGTTTAATTGTTGAACTGGAGTGGATGTTTCTATTGGTGTGTCATCAACCAATCTCTTTTCTTGTTTTTGTGGTGGATTGACTGCTTCTACTACTTCATTGAAAAATTCATTTAGTACATCGTCTGGATCATTATTTGTGTTATCTGATTCTGTATTTGAAGTTGTTTTATTGGTTGAAACTGTTGTATTATTTGTAGTAATTGAGTTCATATCATTTTGATTATTCTGTTTAGAATTTTCTTCTTCTTTCTCAAGCATTTTCTTAGCAGCTGTCCTACCTTTTGTTGTTGTTGAAGTTACTCTTGGGCCTTGCAGTTTTGCAGCTATTAATATTATATATAAAATACTATTCCATACATTGATCATAATATTCAACAGCTTCTTTAAATTTGTTCATGCCCATGTATGCACAAGCTTTTCTATTGTATCCAATATAAGAATTTGGATTTAGAGTCAAACAACGATCAGCATCTTTAAGAGCGTCTTCAAAATCTCCATTAAGTATATAAGCAGCTGCACGATTGGAATAATATTTTATATTCTCTGGTTCAATAGATAATGCCTGTTTTAAATAGAAAGTGAAAAATATACAGCTGAATAAAGTCTAATCGCATCTTTATATCTGTTACTATGAATTGCAATATTACCTGCATTATTTAACTCAATACTACTCATGTTATTGAGTGTTTTCTATTTCTCAAGCTTGATAGATGTCAAGCTAACATTATATTTTCAAAAACAAAATATTCAATGAATAAGAGTGATAATAACATTAAATGTATGATATTAATGCATATGTGTGTATAATTTATTATATCATCGAAAAATATTTTCTTGTTTCGTGAAGTTATTCTTACGAAGAAGTGATAAATATGGATAGAGATGAATTAGAAGGACCAGAAGATGATGAAAGAACACCTTTTTTAGATCATACAACACATAATTTCAAAGAAGGAATAAATCCTGATCAAGTTGAGCCAAGTCCAAAAATATCACAAGAAAATGAAATACCTATAGATGAAGAAAATGTAGATATATTGACTGATGAACAAGATACATATGATAGATTATATGATGTAATTAGACATAATATACTCTATGCATTCTTCTTTAAAAGCAATGGTATTATTATAATTACTAAAGTATCGTTATTATATAGATTCACATAAGCCATTTGCCATATTTATTATTCCAGTAACAGTATGTATAATTACAACAATCTATCTATGTTTATGGATTAAATATGATGGTTGTAAAACTAAATATTATACTCCAGAAGGGTTTACTGAAGAATGGTAAAACAACATTTGATTGTATAAATGCAACTGTAGCAGGTAAAACATTCATACCAAAGATGAATCCAGATTATACATTATGTGATGAATCATATTGTCAGTATATATATATCAATATTATAGAAATAAATAGATATTCAAATTATAAAACATTATGTTGGGGAATATTCAACTTTCCATGGGGTGGATTAATTCGTGAAAAAGTGTTTAAAGAAAATGAATGGTGGAGAACTTTTACAATGATTGTTCATCATATTAATTGGTCACATATATCACAAAATATGATTGGATTGTTATTCTTTTGGTAGTTTATTGGAAAAGAAATATGGTGGTTTTATAATATTGATGTTGTTTGTTATATCTGGATGGGGTAGTTCAATGTATATACTAAGTCCAATGTCTGGAATGAAAGATGATAGTATTATTGTTGGTGCAAGTGGCGGTATATATGGAGTTATATCAATGTTGTTTATTGAACAAGTATTTTTAAATACACTCTTATTTATATAGTTTATTGTTCCACGTTATTTTATTTGTAGATATATCGCTATTTTTGTTTTGATTGTTGTTATTATTTTGTTTATTATTGAACCTTTTGCTTTTCCCTCTAATTCTACAGCTGGTCATGTTGGTGGATTTATAACTGGTGTTTGTTTGTCATTAATATATATTCCATTGTATGTGAAACCAATAGATAGAGATATAGCTTTACTATCCAAAAGATGGAAAATATTCTATTATACAATTGGATGTATTGGTATATTAATCAATTTAATCATTTTCATATCTTTTTTTTCCATCTTAATCAATTTTATATATTCTTTCTTTAACTTTTATTTCTTTTTTAACCATCTGTTTGGTGGAGTATTAATTAGATTAATTTTAAATAATGTAATATTTAATTTTAGGGTTGTATAGATTGGTTTAACGACGTTTCTATAATAAACCAAACTTCTGTCATGATTTAATAGAATTAAGAACTACCTTCTCATTATTGCTAGTAAAATGATAAAATAACCAACAGTGGATATACAAACTCACATTTCAATCTATTATTTCGAAATATCTACTTGTTAATTTTCATGATATTTATATAGTATATAAATGGGATTTTAGCATGTTGTGGCAAAGTTCTAATGAGTTTTCTGGATGTCCAATCTCATCAACCTTGTACTTCAACTCCTAGGCATTCTTCTGGGCTTCGACTACTTCCTAAAGACACGATTGATAAGGAATTATAATCTATAAGTCAGATCGGTTTTATTCATTTGGTTCTAAATGAAACTCCTATACTTATTATCACATCAATCGTTGATATATTCTTCAATACAACTGCCTTACTTTGAACTTCACATATAAAAATACATAATATTTCAATTTAATAAATGATTGACAATTACTTTTTATTCTTCTTCTAATTTTCTACTATTTTAATGCTAAAACTTTCTTCATTTACTTTTTTACCAAATTTTGATTCGCAATATATAATTTTAACATCTTCTTTGTGTTGTAATACATTAGTAGTAGCAGTAGATGTAGTTGCAGATGTAGCTACAACAGCTGGATGAGGTTGTTCTTGAGGAGAAAGTTCTAAAGTATTGTAATGATTATTATCACAATATAACAGTATAATAGGCTCTTTTGTTGCATTTGGATTATCAATTCTACTGTGAAATCTCACTCCACCTTCTTTGTCATATTCATAAATTATAGCACTTCTTTCATATCTTTCGCAACATGCTTGAATTTCTGTATGACCACCCCATATGTTACTATTCTCCATTGCATTTAAATATTTATCATAATCGTTATTATACGATTTTAAATCTATTTCAGTTACATATTCTCTAAACTTATTTCTATGATTTCTCATATATACTATACATCTAAAAAAATATAAATAGAATATATACTCTTCTCTTACTTTCATATGAGATTTTGGATTTTTATACACTTGCCTACTAATGGAATGAAATAAACAATGATTATCTCTTTCTTCTACTCTCTCTATATATCCTAATCTAGCTAATTCATCTTTTTTTGCTTTTTCCTCATCTTTTTCTTTTTCTTTTTTTACCTCTTGTATATGTATATAGGGATATTCATCATCATCTTCTTTGTCATTATTATTATTACTATTTTCTTCTTCTACTAGTACGACCTTCAGTAATTCCTTGTAAATAATTGCTTATCCAATATTTTTTATCAACTATTTTATTATTGTTCAAAATTATATCTATCATATTCTTATATACTTCGTCTATATCTAAAATATTTTTCACATCTTCCAATTCCTCTTTGACAGTTTGATTTGTTTTTTTCTCATTATTCTCAATTATATGATCCAGTAGTTCATATTTATGTTCAACTTTTTCTACTGAAGGTTCATCGGGTATAATATCTATTGATGTATCTGGGGTTTCACTTATATATATTTGTGGTATTGTCTTACTATCATTATATTCTTTTAATTTATCAGTGCTTTTGTTTTTCATGTTATAAGTTGAAAATCTTAATCTTTTCGACTTTATTGATAAAGCTATTTTCTGTGGTATGTAATCTATTTCTTCATTTTCATCTACTAAATACATTTCATCCCAATTATAATTTCTTTTCATTTCTTCTATCATTTTGCTTTTAAATAATCCATACTGTCCAAAACCAGTATCACCATGTTCAAGTGGTGAATTTACTTTATCATGTTCGAATGCAATAAATACAATATTAAATATTGGATTACATTTCTCTAATTCAGTAAAAATATCATCAATATTAGTATCTAGATTATTTAATTCATCTTCAATTGACTACAATAATAATAATAATATATACTTTTATAATTTCATTCTTCATGGTTTCTTTGTCATTTTTCTTATCATTGTATATCACATCAATCAAGTAATCATCTAAGTCATGTAATATATTATCTTCTGTGCTTTTTTCTCTTATTTTCTCTATTACTTCTTTGTTCTTCTTTTCAAGCTCTATTATAAAAACATAACTATCATCATCACTAGTACAATCATTTAAATGTTCATCTACAGCAATTTCTCCCTTCTTTCCTGTATTTTTTTGCTTATCATTATTTCCTTTAAATTTTTTGAATGCATTTAATACATCTGTTTGTCTATTGTCTAAATCGTCAATTTTTCTTTTGCTATTCTTTTTTTTTGCCTAATAATTTTTCAAGTTCTTTATTATCACTATCTATTACATTTAAAAAACGTTTTACTTCTATTACTTTATCATACATATCATATACATCCTTTTCATCTCCATTAAAATCAATATATGTGTATTCTTTCTTTCTGTTGTGAAGTTCATTAATTAAAAACTATAGAATTATATAATAGAAGTATTATACATAACTTTCACATAATGTTTTCTTTGCATAATTCATGTTGTTTATCAATTTTTCTTTTTTCTCTTTTGGAATATAACCATTACTATAAAGTGCATTTGCAAGAATCTTTTTATCTTTTATATCCCTAACATTATTGATTATTTCTGGCTTATGTTTGTTATATAACATCTATTAAATATAAATAATATAATAAATACATTGAGAAATGCAATCACTGTATTATTTGTTGGATGATTATTTGAGACTGTCATTTGTACTGTCGATACACAGAATTTGTTAATAATACATCCATCAATTGCTGGGAAACAAATAATCTGACCAAAATCTACATAAATACCATCAACATCCTTTGCTTTACCATTCTCTAAACATTTAAATTTTTCTTTAGACTGAAGATGGTGAAGGAAATCTTTCATTTTTCTATAAGTAAATGTTTCTTTAGTTAAATAATTGGATAATATTCCTTCTTTTGTATATGAATTATCTTCAAGGATAATATGACACAATCTTTCAAACAACTCTCCTTCTATCTCATATAATAGTTTTCTTTCAAAATCATCATATAAATCTCTGTAGAATTTACCATCATAAAAATAATGACTCAACATGTATTTTTCTACTTCAGGAGATACATATTTTAATCTATCAGGTATATCATTAAATTGATTTGAATTATATATAAACAATTCTTCATCATAAGAAGGTGGGATATATAATGGTAAATTCTTTGCATGTTTAGCTATTCTTTCTATACTTTTCATATAATCTTCTATTCCACCTGATCTATCACACATCCTTACATTATATCCATATGCAATTGCTTCTGTTAAAGTTTTGGTTTTATCTTTAACATTTGATTTATTAATAATTATTTTTAACTCATCTTTACTAAATTGAGGTATATAAAATTCTATTGGAGCACGTTTATTTGACATGATTTTATACATGTTTGCTCGTGGCGAACTTATCATGATTATTACACCAGCATCACTAAAATCATCTTCCCTTATAACTTTATTGTCACTTATTATTATTGTATTGGTTTTAAAATCAGGTATACTATTATCTCTTTTAAAGAATATATGAGTCTTTGCTAATCTATAATAATATACATCACTCTCAATGTCTCCAAAAACCACTATATTATATTCATCAAACTCTGGATCATTATTCAAACAGTAGGCTATAAAACAGCATAAAGTGGATTTACCAACATCTTTATTACCGTACACTAGAAAACAATTTTGAAACTTCTGCAGGGCTGGATTGTTTTTATTCTTCATAATTATCCTTTTCATTTCGTTAAATATATCTACATAACAATCTCTCACCAAAACAAAGTAATGAAAATCCTCTTCTGACCTATGTTTGAAATAGTAACATTCATCATATATGTATAACCGTAAGAATATCACTGTATGTGGGTAAACCGTACCAGACTATTCTTAGGTGCCTTCTACAGGTAAGAATAAGCGATTTGAGTGTGAATTAGTTTTTGGTACGGGTTATACTGGAGCAAGCGGTGAATTTAAAATTGTGTATATATTTTAGTGTATGAGTAATTTTATGGGTTAAAATTTATTTTTATGTTTTTAATAGTTTGTAGTGTAGGATAGTAGAAATAAAGTGTATAAATAGAAAGGTAGCTACCTGTTCTACCCCGGCAGGGTAGCTACTTTATATAATAAGAAATGTATTTCTATGTAAGTAAGTAGCGTGTCCTGTGTAGCCTAGCTAGGACTTAGTGATTAAATAGTGTGGTGGCCAAGCTACAGAATACGTTCTTACTTTTTTTTAGTTATTTTTTTCATTTATCAAATTAATAATGGATTTATATAGTGTAGTTAAAAACATTCAAAAGAATTTAAATAGTATCAAAAATATATATTTAAAGAATTATCTGCAGTATTCTATATTTTTTAATAAATCGAAATTCTGACGAGAAACTGTTGTTATAAACAGAAAAAAGAAACAGTTTTGATTTTCCTGATATTTTAGAAAAACCGTTTTTATCAAAAAAATATAAAATATGTGTGCTTCAGTAAACTTTGCTTTCTTTTGTTCATTTAGAAATAATGAAGATTATTTAGATAAGTGTATATGTGGAACATGTAAGTTTTACTTATATTTTAACCATAATATAAGTGCAGTTTTAGATAGTCCATTACCTAAGGAAGAGATAAAGTCTTATAATGAATTCTGTGCTATTTGTCATCAAAAGATGTGGACAAAGTACAGTGATAAGAGATATTACATGATGCTTTTCGATATTAAACCATCAGTAAAACCAAGAGGATTAAATAGACATTATTTTGCAGTGTTTGATAAGTATATTGAATGGTTAACACTACCTGAAGGAATGGGAAGTGTTCATTTGAAGAAGAATCCTATGTTGAAACATTATGTAAAGAAGAATTATATATTTGATGATAGTGATGATGATGAGGAAGAAGAAGCACAAGAAGAAGTTAAAGGAAACAATGATCAAACTACGATAAACATACTCTAAATTTTAAAACGAATCTTTATCTTAAAATGATTTGGGACAGGGTTTAAAAATATGCGTAATTTAATAAAAATCATATAATATAATAAAAATATAATAAATTTTATAATAAACATAATAAAATAATCATAATAAAGATTAAAATGGTTCTGTAACACCTGTATCCATCCACTCTGTTATAATAACTTGAGGTGGGAATGCTTGATATGAATATGCATCAAGACCTTTTCGTTCTATATAAAGATTACATTTATTATTATTATTTCTTAATATAGGCCAAAAACATCCATAATCATTAATTGCAGGTTGTGAAGTTTCATTTATTACACCTTGTATAGGGAAGTATATTCCATTACTACCATCTACAAAGTATGTTTCTAATAATTTGTTATAATATTGTTGCAATAAATCTTCTTTACCTGGTTCAGCTTTAATAACATGATTGTCATCTAGATATAATATAAATCCATAACCATCATCATGATTTTTTAAAACAAGGCCATTGTATATCTTGATTCTCATAAAATGTTCAAACATTTGAATTTTTATAGGTACTTTTACAGTAGATTCATATTGATTGATCGAACCATCTTGAAATATATAGAAATTAACTGACCAATATGTATATTCAGTATGCAATAATTTAGGTGATACAGAATTATTAACTATTGTAGTACTACCTCCAGAGCTATTATTTACAACATTATATATTTCTTGACATTTACCATATATAGTATTTGTAGTAGTTTTGATATCATTAACAGGTGTAATAATATTATTTATTTGAGTATCAGTATGATTATTAATAGGTTTAACAATAGTATCAGGATCAGTAGGTTGTATATTTATTTTGTCAGCTATATCTTTAGCAAGCTTATCTGTATCAATATTTATATCTGAAGTATTTCGTTCCCCAATAAACATTTTTTGAATTAATAAACAATAAAATAACAAAATTAATAAAAACATCAAGAAACTTCAGAATGATCTTCAATCAAAATATTAAAGTTAGCTCTAAACACTTTTTTAACATTATCAATATATAAGAAGTTATATTGTGGCTTAGTAACAGCTAAATATAACTCTTTAAATGTTTCATATTCAGGTATCCATATATTCAATGAGTTGTATAAGTCAAACAAATTTCTATTACTCAATCCATAAAATGTTAAACAATAATCTACTTGTGATCTTGCTGAAGGTACTATATCAGTAATATATTGACTACTAATTATAATTTTTGATTTTAAATGTCTATTTTCTTTCATTAATACTGGTATGATATTAGCTGTTTTCAACTCTAAACTAAGATCATCAAATATTATAATATGTTCTGCATACTCAAAATTATCTTTGTTTGTATCATCAATTGATTTCATTAACTTCTCTACTAAATTATCTCCTGAATAAGGTTCAAATAATGAATCGTTTTCATCATAACTAATTTCATTATAATCTAATAACTCTTTAATTGAATCATATATCCTATCTTGTTTAATTGTACCTACGAAAAAATGTACATGTTGTTTTTCTTATATTTTGGATCTATAATATGTCTTAATATATTGTATATCAAAGTAGTTTTCCCACTGTTCTTACGAGCTACAATAAATATATTGCAGAAAGGCTCATTAAAGTAATCATATCCCAGAATTTTCTTAGGATCAAAAGACTCACCACCATCAACAGGTTCAATTTGTATATTATTTATTTTTTCAAATTTAAACATAGTGTGTGTATATATTATGTAGTGAGAAATCAAAAAATAAAAATAGAAGTCAATAATAAAGTATTATTACTTATACTACCTTTTCAACACCTCTTGGTCCAATAATCAATTGTTTACCAGTAATTATGTAGAACTTATGATGAATTGTATATGGATTATGATTAGCATCAAATCGTTGATTTGAGCAATCCAAAGTAATTTTTAAATCACTTGCTAAGTCTTTACCAGCTCTTAATTTTAATTCAGTTAATCGATCAGTACTGAAATTTAGAACATCAAAAAATGAATTGGGAAATGATAATGTATTACATTTATCAAATATTGTATTTTGAATAATATTTCTCATATATTCCCATGTCTGATATTTTGCAGGATATAAATAATCAGGTGTATAAACGAAATCATTAATTTGCCATCTTATTCTATCTTGATCTTGATCAAAAGGAATAGTATCTCTATTATATGCATCATTATAATATGCTCTGTATAATATATATTTAACATAACTTCCTATGCTACTATTAATACTGAAGTTATAGTTAAAAGTATTACTACCTGGAATTGGATCTTTAGTGATTTGAACTATATTAAAGTCAGTAAAGTCAATAGGATGATGAGTTGAATAATTAATGGTATTAGCATTACATGTTGGATCTTTATTGTAACAAATGTAAAGTCTAGGATTAATAATTTTCATTCCTACATGCTGTTGCCATGAATTAATCCAAACAGAACCATTGCTATGATGAATCCAATTCATTATAGGAGCAAATGTGAATTGAATATAAATGACTTCACCAAAATAAATATCATTCTTCAAAGCTAATATGGTATTATAGAAATCTGCAAAATGAAATCTACAGTATAGTTTTCCATGTAATATATCTTCTGTTGTTCCCATTTCTTCCCAATAATTCCAAACACCTCCATTTGCATTTAAAGTAGAATTAGAATTACATATAGTTGTTTCAGCTATTTTATTATTTCTAATGCGTAAGCCATCAAATAAATATTCATAATAATGATAATCTTTTATATCATAAGGATACTGGTTAGCAATTTGATGAGCTAAATCTCGATATTCATTATAACTACTATCTAAATCACATAGAAGTGTTCCAGTTTTATTGTATACTTTGATAGTTCCAAAATTCATTGAATTCCTTAAATTTATATGATCTAACATTTTACCAGTAGTAGAATCAGTTACAGGTGTAATAGGTAATTTCCATTGTCCTTTACCTGCATCTGCATGATCTCTTTTTTGACCTGTAGTATAATCTAATTCAAATTCAAAGTAACTTTTAGATAGATTAACACAATTATCACCAGATATTTCAAATGTAATAGCATCACTGTTTGAATTTAAAGATAAAACAGTCTCATTTCTGCTTTGGTTAGGTGTAACTAAAATATGATTGTA
>NGBS01000476.1:0-16495 GCA_002245135.1 Proteromonas lacertae | reverse complement strand
CTGTACTACTATCATAGCTCGTACAATCTTAACTTTCGCAGTTCTGATGGGATGCGGTGCTTTATTGTAGATATGAACGATTCTGATTATTTTTTCACCTCTTTTTTCTTATATATCACTCTCTCTTTTATATTTTCTTATAAACAGTTAATATCATATTAATAATGTTATATTAAAAGAAAATATACTATATATCAATCTATTCATGTTATTATATTAATATCTATGCTTAATGATGATTTAAGAGAAAAAATGAAAAAATGATGAAAGAAACGGCTAAATATTTATAAAATAAAAAATATTTTTGTGAAATTGATGTGTAAATGATGTATTGTGGTGAATATAAGTGTTTGATGCTGAAGTATGATAATAATTTTATTTATATAGATAAAATAAATGAGGAAATAACTGGATTGCAAATCCTTTTCAGAGTGGAACAACCTGATGGTGTTATAGAGATGTAGAAAATAGTTTAAATTTAAAATTGATGTGAATAAGCTATAATTGTGATTTTTGTATAAATTGTGAATTTGTGTAAGATGCAGTGAGTTTAAAGAAATAAAGATGTGATATTTGAATAGTATATACCTATGTGTTTTTATTATTTCGATAGTTAAAGGAGAAATTGTAATACAAAAAACAGAATTAAGAACTACTCTTGATTTGAAAGTTTCAAATATCTTAATATCTAAGAAGATGTAGTAGATTATACCAACATGAGTATATTATCTTTAGATTTGTATGTATTGAAAATAAGAGTTATTATTTGATGAATTATTGTAATGATATTTTTATGTGAAATAGAAGTGTGATAATTTAGTATTTAAATGAAATACTCAATTGAAAGATTAATAGAAATGGTAATAGTTAATATTATATTATGATTTTATGCTTTTTGATGATGGTTAAAAGGATAATGAAGAAAAATAGAATGAAAGAAGTATTTGATATAAATAATCCTTACAGAATTGTAATTGAAATTAGTTTGAATAATATTTAATATAAGTTATGTAAATGATTAATGTGTATATATGGAATATGGATTAAGAATTGGAATATTTTATTTATGATAGAGAATGATGAGAGAAAAGTTTTATTCATTATAATAATTTATTTATTTCATGTTATTTCATGTTATTTATAGTGTTGTATATTTGTATAGAAACAATTAATTTTTCATTATTCTTCTATTATAATATTTTTACATTTTATACACAAAACAACAATACAAACAAATATATTATGAAGGTTTAATAGAGTTTTATTTTATTAACGGTTTTAAATATGTAAATAATATGTATTCTAACTATTTTTTCTTTCTCCTCCTTTTTAACCATCATCATAAAACATAAAATCATATTATAATATTAACTATTACCATTTTTATTAATCCTTCAATTGAGTATTTCATTTAAATACAAAATTATCACACTTCTATTTCACATAAAAATATCACAATAATAATTCATCAAATAATAACTTTTATTTTTCAATACATACAAATCTAGAGATAATATCATCCTCAAATAATCTACTACATCTTCTTCTATATTAAGATATTTGAAACTTTCAAATCAAGACTATTGTTAATCACTTTTTCTATATTCACTTATCTTACATCATCATATAAATAATCGGAATAATAACATTCAAATTAATCAAATATCACATCTTTATTTCTTTAAACTCATTTTATCTTACACAAATTCACAATTTATACAAAACATCACAATTATGCTCAATCACATCATTTTTAAATTTAAACTATTTTCTACATCTCTATAACACCATCAGGTTGTTCCACTCTGAAAAGGATTTGAAATCTGTCTCTTTTCTCATTTATTTTATCCATATAAATAAAATTGTCATCATATTTCAGTATTATACACTTATATTCACCACAATACATCATTTACACATCAATTTCACAAAAATACCTTTTTATATTTATAAATATTTAGCCGTTTCTTTCATCATTTTTCATTTTTTCTCTTTAAATCACCATTAAGCATAAATATTAATATAATAACATGAATAGATTGATATATAGTATATTTTCTTTTAATATAACATTATTAATATGATATTAACTGTTTATAAGAAAATATAAAAGAGAGAGTGATATATAAGAAAAAAGAGTGAAAAATAATCAGAATCGTTCATATCTACAATAAAGCACCGCATCCCATCAGAACTGCGAAGTTAAGATTGTACGAGCTATGATAGTAGTACAGTGGGGGACTCTGTGCGAAGTCATAGTAACGATTCTTTTTATTCTTTTCGCTTTTTTCTTTTTTCTTTCTTTTTATTATGATGCAGAACAGGTATAGAAACAATAAATTAACACAAACAAATAGAATCAAACTCAATCGAAAATTAATGTGTAAAGATTTATTTAAAGAAGGCTAATATCAATTAACATTTTAGAACAAGTAACTCGTCTAAATCCTATAAATCCCATTATTACTACATTACGCAGGTTATTTGATATTAGATTCTTAATGAAAAATTGTTTACTAGTATTGTTTTTAAATAGAGAAAACAGATATGAAGAAGAGAATAATGACGATATAAAAGAATATTATTTTAAGTTTTATAGTTTGAGATAGTATATTTGGTAAAAAATATTCTAATAACAAAACGAGTTAATAATAATAATAATAACAATTCAATAGAATCTAGAATAGAGATCCTATTGTTGTTGAAGCTACTGTTGATAATAGAATCATTGATGGTTCTTGAATTATTATATCAATTATCATCGAAATTGTTGAACTCAATATCCGCTCTCTTGATTGATCACTACTGAATTTTACTCCATATAATAAATTAATATAAACCATTATTAGAATATATAAAAACACAAATGAATTTGCTAGAATAATTAATCCAGCTCTTATTCTTCTTTGCCTTTTCCAGTGTAAATATTCAATCTTTCTTTTATAATATACTTTTGCCACTCTTTGTTTCAATATACACTTTATCTTATCAACGGATTCTTTTGATATTGAATCATCTTTGTATTTCTTTGTTAATTCTTCAAATTCTAAATCAACTTCGATAACATTAAAATCCATGAATGAAAATCTAACTAAACAAACTAATTTCAAAAACAACAATACTAAACTAATAACAAAATATATCATCCATAATGGACAATATTCTTTGAATTTATCTACTAATAATGATTGACAACCTATATGGTTATCACCTAAAGCCATTATCTTTGGAGCTGTACAATCTGTTGTATTATAATCATCGATTCCTTTATAACCACAACATTCTAAACTACTTTCTATATATTCATTTAAATCTTTCATTGCTCCTCCATTATAACAACTCTTCCAGATTGAATAAACTGTTGCAGAATCATTCATATAAAGAATATATAAGACTAATAAAGCAACAAAGAATAACAATATTATTATATTCACTATTATCAGAATGAATAAGAATTTTCGTTTTCTTTCATTTGTTATTATTATAGTTGAGATTGTTTCAGCTATGAATATCACATATATACAGAATAAAGCGATTATTATATATCCAGGTGGTAAAATTATTATAAATGATATGAAGAAATATAAACTTATTCCATCAAATATAAAATCTAATAATGCTGAATATAATCGACTTCTTCTCTTTTTTATTGTTTTCATTGATCTTTTCAATTTATTAAAAATTACTTTCAATGAAGAAACTGCTTTTCTTGCTGATTTTTTTGAGCTATAACCATTCGCATATTTAAATACATATGGAATTAATAAAGAAGCAGGTAACATAGACAAACATGAGATTATTGAAGTCATTGCTAATTGAGAAATATTTTCAGCATCATTTCCAAAGAATAATGCACTCACTGCTGTTGAATTTCACTTATATCATTTAATAATTCGGGTAATTCTTTTCCAATCATTGATGATGATGATGTTGTTGTTGTTGATTGAAGATTTCTATAAGTTTCTTCTTTTCGATCTTTCCATTCATCTTTCAATAATAATGAAGAAGCTTTTATATAATTTGTTAAAGATTCATAAGATATTTCTGATGAATAATTCTCTTTCAATGAATTGATTGTAGATTTGATTAATGAAATTGTTGTTGATTTATTCTCGATTGAAAATTGATCTGGTGGATTTATCACTGATAATAAGATTGATGATTGCTGATCAATTGCATCATATGTCAATACATTCTTATTTGATGATTCGATTAGATTTATCAATAAGATCTTATTCAGATTTAATCGAATTTCATATTCTTTATCACTATATTCACATTTTTCACCAGCATAACCTTCAAAACATTTACATTTACTATGACAATTTGGTTCATATTCTTTACATTCTTCTCGACTTAAAATACAGTCTCCTTGATTACTACATTTGACTCCAACTATTGTTCTATTTCTTGATAAATATTCTCCAGGACATAGTTTTCTTACTGATTCACAGATTATATAACATTCTTTTATATCTACACTTTCACCAATACATCCTAATCCATTTCCAGATGGTTTCGGATTTGTACAATTTCGACTTCTTTTTGAAATTCCATATTTTCTTCTTCCATCATATATTTCACATGATGAACTACAATTACTCCAATCACTCCATTTACTCCAACCACCATCAACATCTTCACATTCAACTCCATCTTCACCAAAACAAGTTTCATATTCCATTTCCATATTACATTCTCTTCCTCCATTTTCTGGTTTGGGATTATTGCATTCTCGCCATTTCGCTTTTAAACCTAATCCACATTGATGATCACATTCTCTATAACTATAACTCAAACTCAAGCCACCATCAATCGCTATTCGATTCTCACATAATTCACCATAGAATCCTTCCAAACATTGACAATGACCATTTAAACATTCTGCACCATTTTCACATTCAATATTTGAACATTCTTTCTCTTTCATTTGAGATGATATTCCTTCAATGATCGAATATAAATAATCGTAATATTTCTCATTTCTCAATTCTTCTGTTATATTGTTCAATTCATCAGTTATATTTGCTAAATCATCTACTTGTAATGGAGGTGAATATATTTGTAATTCTTCACCATTCTTATCTAATGTTGTATTGGCTGTTTTTCCATATTTATCTTTAACAAATACAATTGGAGTGAGAGTATAATTATATTGTTTAGATCCTAATGGTAATGGTCCAAAATAGTAATTAGCTAATCCAAATACAGCTTGTAAATAATATGTTGAATTATCCACAATTACACCAAATCTATATCTAAATGAATCTGCTTCTTTCCAACCAATTGTGGATATTAATATATTTTCACCTATATCATACTCTGTTGCTGATGAATATAAATAACCATATAATGGACCTTCATTAATTCGAAATTCATATTCAGCTTTTACTCTAATATTGTTATAAGTTACTTCTAGAATTATCTTATGTTTGATTGAAGGATTCAAATTTTCGCAATTAACATAAACTTTATCTGTATCAGTTTTATATAAAAATGGATTTACTTTTTTATCGTTTGAATAAATCCACTGGATTGTACATTGTAGAATTTGCTTTGGGATTTTGAATTGACAGATAAAATGGTAATTCTATAACCTCTCTAATATAAGTCTTTGATAAATGAAGTGTAGCGCCATCTGAAACATTTACTTGTAACAGGTAGTCTCCAATAATAAATCAATGGTCTACTTGATAATACTCCTCAACCACCATAAATTATTACATCATTACATGGAGATATAGTAGAGGGTAATAATATCACTGAATAATAAAATGGATCAACTGATCCATCAACTGTAATAACTCCTTCACATCCTTTGATATGATTTTTACTACTCTTTAGTATATTTGGAATAAAATGCAATTCTTCATTTGACTTTAATGTTATTGGGTTTCTTAGTTTCTTTGTTATGATGTTTGGTGAAGATAAATAGCACATTGACAACAGACCAAATGTATTATCACTGAATATTTCATTACATTTTCTTCCATTTATATCAATTCCATCTTTTACATCTACATTAAATTCAATTTCAATTTCACTATCTAATGTTTGATTACATGAAATATCACTATCTAAATCTGGGAATAAATAACCTTCTTTAACTGTTACTTTGGGTGAATATGATAATTTTTCAGTTGTTGAATTATAATATATCAATATATCAATTACTGTTGATGAATCAAAAGTAAGCAAATCTGTTTCATTCATTACAAATGATTTATTAACTTCAATGCCTTTCATATAACATTTTCTATCAAATTCTAATATTAATATATAATCTGAATCAATCTAGGAGCAGAAATACCATCAAATGATAATTCAGATGTTATATTTCTATCAGTATCTTTTGGAGAAATACTCATTAGATAATAATTACATAACTCAATTATGGATGGTACAACAGTGAAATACTCTTCATCATACACAGGAATAACCATTGCTGGATATGCTACTTCATCAGAATAACTCAAAAGATTTAATCCAATATCTTTTATTTCATATTTTGTATTAACAAACTCTATCTTTTGTGGTGGTAGATCCAATGAAATCTCAGGATATCTTAATTCAACTGCATCTTCTGTACATCTATTCCAATGATATTCGTTGTTATAATACACCATTTTCATTTGTTTCATTTATAACAACTTCATCACCATCAATATTTACTTCATAATTACATAATTCAATATTCTCATATAAATTGTAGTAATCTCTTTCTTTATAGTATTCTATTAAACATGATTGTATGAATTTCTACAAATAATAACTCATGTACCATGAAATAAATAAAGAAGAAATCTCAAGCTTTTATTATCGGCTTGAAATTGTTTTTCTTTATTTTATTATCAGTTTATAATATTATTCACTCAAATTATGTATAAATGAAATAGTAAGAACAAAAAGTATATATATTGGTATAATTTCTATAATAAGACATAATAAGAGTAATTATCACTTTAGGAAGTTCCTATAGTATGTTGACAAGCTTCACCATAATAACCATCAAAACATTTACAACTTCCATCATTATAATCACATAAACCATGATTACTACAATCTCTCTCAAGATTTGTACTTGGACATTCTTTTAATGAACAATCAGCTCCTCTATATCCACTATCACATAAACAACCATATATCTTATTATTTCCAAATCCACTATAATCAACTACTTTGGGAGTTAATTCTATATCACTTATACATCTTCCATGATTATTACAGTTATTTGGACAAATCATTCTTTCACAAGCTGAACCAGTAAATCCATTATAACAATTACATACACCACTTTCTCTATCACATGTTCCAACACCACTACATTCCATTAAATCATGATTACCACTAGTTATAAGTTTTAATGTAATTCTTTTACCATTATTTGCTGTATTAATGGTTGAATCAGCTTCATTTGTTATAATTAATCCAATATTATTATTACTCTGTAATAGTCTTTCATTATTTAATAATAAACGAGGATTATTACATTCAACATCTCTTTTTATTCCTAATATTGTTACAGTATAACTATCACTTATTCTTAATTTACTTCCTATTGTTAATCTATTCTACAAATCTCTTTCATTTTTATCATCTCCTATTTCAATTACCAACATATGATTTTTAGTCCAACAATTTATATTATTATTATATTTTATATTTATGGCTATATTTCCATCATCTAATACACTACTACCTTTTCCCTCCTCAATTGTAACATCAGATATTAATATATTTTTGCCATTTTGAGTTGTAACTCTCTTTTCAAATAATTCACTATTCTCTTTTTTAATATTTTCTCCATTTCCATCAACTAATACATAACATTCTGAACCAACTTTAAATTCAAAATTCTCTGGAATATTTTCTTTTGGAGTTAAAATAATATCTTCAGAAGAATCAGAATCATCATAGGTAAATTCAATTTCAGTTAATACATTCTTATTATCACCATCTTTACCATTTGGACACATCAATTCTACTTCTTTCGATATCAATTCTCTTAATCTTAATATCATTGAACTTCTCAATATTTCACCAATTCCACTCCATTTTAATGTACAATACTGTAAACTATCACTTCTACATGTTACTGGAACTACTGGAGGATTCTTCAAACTCATATCTTTACTTATACTTTCTACTTCAGTATCAAATAAATCAATACTTAAATCTTCATCATTTATATCCATCTTTCCACTTTGGATATTATATTTGATTATTGCTTCACCATTCGCCTTTTTACCTATCACTTCGATTGTTCCTACATATTCACCACTTTCTTTATCATAACATTTCAATATTCCACCACTTTTAGGTATTTCAGCAGGAATTGATTCTGGTTCAACAGTTTCGACTTTCTTTTCAGATGTTTCTACTTTTTGACCATTTGGATTATCGATTAATATTCCATTCTTTTTACCATATTCAGATTGAGATAATGTAACAGTATTACCATCTGGTTTAGCTAATAAATTACATTTATCTGTATAATATGGAACTACATCACTATTTTCAGCTATTTTAAATATCTCTTTATTACTATCTTGAGCATCAACATCTATTGTATAATTGTATAAATGTAATTCTTTCTTTGAATTTGAACAAATGAATTGATATACTTTATCTGATGATGATGTAAATGATGGGAATATTGTTTTTAAACCTGTTAATTCAATATCACAAGAAGCATCATTCTTACCTTCTTCTGTAATTTTATGACAAACAGTATCATCACTTTTAATTGTTATTTCAAATAACAATGATAAATCTGAATAATTTCCACTTTCACTACATTGATAATCAGCTGGTTTAGGCGGATTACTTTCAATCCATGAATAATAGATGTAATAACCATCCGCTGTTGTAGATTGAGATAATACATAAGCTTCACCTAAATGTTTTGATGTCTTTTTATCTACACAATCTAATATTTTTATTTCATTATCATTTAATGTATATTTAACATTCTTTACTTTATATACATTTCCAAATGGAGTTTGAACAGCAGTACCTTCTGCAGTTGGTGGATCTGGTAATGTTTCAGCATCACCACTTAATCCAAATTTCTTCCCAACATCACTCTTTACTATTTCTTCTTTTTCAGTAATTGGAGTTCCATCAAATTTTGATAATAAGTAACAAGTATTTCCTGAAGTAATAGAAGTAGCAACAGTAAAATCTAAGTTTTCTGTAGATCCTTCTGTAGTACCATATGCAACTGTTTTAATTCCTACATAACTAACTGTCTTTCCTGTTATACACACAAATTTCCCTGTTTTAATATTATCTACGTTGAATTTCAATTTATCTAATATTGTTTTTATATTACTCCATGTTATTTTATCAGCATCACTTACAGTAACAGGATTGAATAATGATAAATCATTAAATGCAGTTTGTTCTTGACAATTATATTTATAAAAACCATCAACTGTTAATCCATCTCCTAATTTCACTTTATATGTTTCTTCATCTTTTTCATATACAGTTATTTCGCCTAAATCACCTTTTGGATTATAACATTTCATTGTTCCTGCTTTATAGTTAAAACCTAAATTATAAGCATAATACATTTTTCTATTTTTTATTATTTCTGTTGATGATATATATGGTAATTTACTTAAATCACTATTATCTAATGATAATTTACTACCATCACTATTTAATAATATATAACATTTCTTTAATTTTCCATATTCTACAGTTTCATCTTTCTTTATATATAATACAATATCATCATTCTTTATATCATCTGGATTAGGAGTAGCTGTATTACCGCTTTCAGCAATATTAGTGGTAAATATCATTTGTTTTACTTCACTACCAACTTCACATCCAACATTAAATTCTACATCCTTACTAAAATCAATTCCATAACTTGATAATAATGGTTTAATACCAGTAAATTGATAATAACAACTATCTTTAGCAGTACATGTTGATGTAGAAGGACTATCTGATGTTAATAATAATGATAAATCATTATATAATTTATATGATTTACAGTTATAATCTTCTGGAGTTGGATATTCTGCAAGTTGTCCATCTTTAGAAGTTACTCCTTTTCCTACATATTCTTTTCCATCTTTATCAGTATAACTCACTAAATTAATATATTCTTCACCTTTCATTTTACCATAATAAATTGCATCACCAACATATATATTCGTATATTTATTATAACATTTATTTATTCCTAATCCATAATTAATATTTGTTACTTTCCATATACTCTTACCATTAAATGTAGTAAATACAGTATTTGGCAATAATGATATTATTTCACTATCTTTAAGACTATCAATCTTATTGCCTTCTAAATCAACTAATAATGAACATTTAGAACTAGTTTTTGGATAATCTGTAATTTCATCATCTCTATCAAAGATTAAACCTGAACTATCACCCTTAAATACATATGAAAATATTTTCAATGTATTATCAGTTTGTGAATAACATACAAATGATACTGCTTTATCAGCTTCATCTAATTTTATTCCTAAATCATTTAATATATCTTTATATTCTTTTGGTAATGTTATTTGACATTTCTTTGTATTTTCATCAGTAGATGAACACGTTGTTGGACCAGTTACTTTTATTAATGATGATGTGTCTTTATATGGAATGAATGGTTTACAACTGTATAAATCAGGTGTTGGTGATGAAATATCAGTAGAAGTAGCTAAATCAGTATATCGAATATAATAACTATCAATTAATGTTTCACTTTTTATCTTACCATAATTATAAGCAATTATTGTATCTTTACCTTTTGAACACACTGAATATCCAATTGAAGTTGGTGTTGGTATAAATCTTCTCACTTTAAATATATTATCAACTAATGCAGTTTTACTCATCAATGTTGGTGGCAATTTTGCTTCAGCTGGTGGATTTAATATATATTCACTATTAATATCATTAACTGAACCACTAAAATCAGATAATAAATTACAAACATGACCAACTAATGGAAATGAATCACTGTTTGCTGGTAAAGAGAAAGTCAAATATGATGGATCATTAGAATCTATTTTATTTCCATTATATTCATAATATGTTACTTTCTTTGCTTTATTCATACAAGCAAACTTCAAAGTAGGATCAGATTCTTCTTTTTTCCTTAAATTTGTCAATAATGCAGTTCCAGTTTTTCCCTTTTCTAAAGTCACTTTATTCAATAATTCTCCCATTCCTTTCCATATTATATTACATTTTCCACTATAACATTCACCAACTCCACTTGAACCTTGACCTTTAATTACACTAGAATAATATAAAGATAAATCCTTATAATTAGATTTCAATTTACAATCATAACTATTGATTGAAGGGATTGAATTTTCATTGATAAAATCAAATAATATCATATATCCATTTCCACTTTTACCCATCACATATCCATTTCCTTCATTACTTCCATATTTACAACTTATTACTCCTACATATACATCAATTCCATCAGGTATTATATTGATATTATTTACTTCATATACTTTATGATTTATTTTTCCAATATCAACTTCTATACTTTTTGATGGTTTATAGATATAATTTGATAATGATTTACCATAATCACTTTTAGTTAAACTCTCCAAATCAGCATCATCAGCTAATCTTCTACCTCTTCTTGGTGGCGTATTTTCAGTATAAGATATAATATGACAAATATCATTATTAGATGGAACATTTGTTGCTGTTTTATCTATTGTGAATATAATATCTGAAGATCCATCTGCAGGATCTTTAACTTCATTTACAGTAGCAGGAGGAGCAGAAGGAGCAGTGTATTCATAATCATATACTTCTACTGAATCACCTCTTGAACATGCTATTTTCACTGCACTATCAACAATTAATTTATCTTTAGGTAATACTGTTAAGAAATAACTCATTGATGTTAGTTTTAAATCACATTCTGCATCAACATCAGCTTTATTAACATCAGTAGTTTTAGGTTTACAATTATTTGGTTTTGTTAATTCATATAATGATAAATCAGTTGTTTGATGGATTAATTCACATTTATATTCTCCACTTCCTATCTTGTTTTTGTTATATTTTACATAATATTTATTCAACTTCATATCATCTGTAATAGCTATTTTCTGTAATACTTGTATTTGTACTACATTATTATTTTCATTTGTACATTCAACTAATGCACCACTTCCACCAACATTAAATGTTACATTCTCTAATATATAAATATTGTTGGTATTTCCTACTTTTGTTCCAGGTAAATAAACAATACTATTCTCATCAAAATATTTATATTTTTTACCAGTTTCACCAGTTAATATTAAATGTTTAGCAACAAATGATACTGCCTTATCTACATCAGCTTTTGCTGTTATTAAATTTCCACCTTCCATAGGTATATAACAAATATCATCTTTAATAGGATTTGATGGTTCAGCTAAATTACGTCTAGCAGAAGAATCAACAGTCTTTGTAAATACTCCATCAGCATAAGTATATTCATATGCATTGAAATCATAACTCTTGGGATTATAACATCCTAATATAACAGCATTATCATTAGTTATTGTAATTACATCTTTAACTCCTAAATTGGTGATTTTACCAGTATCATCTTCTACTTTCATTGGAAATAACGATGTTACTTCGGAGTATTCTTCAATTATTTCACATTTTAAATCATAAGTATCAATACCATCTAATTCAAAATCATATACAACTTTTGAAATCTTCTTTGAACTATCAATTTCCAATAAATATGCTTTACCAATCAATTCATTTGTATATTTATTAAAACAATTCAAAGATGCATATCCAGCAGTTGGAGTAGGTTCAAAGTTATATATTTCATATAATTTCTTCTTGTCAATTATCACAATATCTTTACCATTATTCAATTGTAATGAATTAACTTGTGAAATATCTAATATATCATCTACTGATGTCTTTTTTCCTAAATAATAACACATTAAACCAGCAGTTAGAGAATTATCACCAGTTAAATCAAATTCAAATACAATATCAGTTGCTTGTAATGATCTTCTTGGTGATGGTGATGCTTTAGTTTTATAAACTTTCAAACCATTAGTATAATCACCACAAGCAAAATTCACTTCAGCAGTTTCAACGCTTATCTTAACATTATCTAATATTTCTTTCATTCCAGCCCAAGTTATTTTATTTTCTTCAGATATTACTGGATTGATTAAACTCAAATCATTATAACTGAAGGAAACATAACAATCATATTTTGTAAATATTAATGATGCATCTTCACCTTCTTCTTTCATTCCATCACCTATTTTCATTACATAACCATCACCACTCTTACCAATCACTTTGATTTTACCAACAAATTCACCTAATTCATTTTTACAAACTAACTCACCTTTACCATCCTTTAATAATGGATATTCTATTCCATTTATTGTATAATAACCTTTCAACGAAGTTTCTTTTGATGTAACAGCAAGAATACGAGTTGTGGTTGAATTTGAGGATGAAAAAACACTTTCGCATTTGTCATCTACACCACATTTACCATTATTTAAACTCTTTAATAATCTACCTCCATTGTTACTGTTGGAACTTCCATCAGGTAAAGCGACTTTGGAAAAACTACTGAATGTAGAACCAAGTGGACAAGCTTTCAATGAACAATCTGCACCATAATAGATGTAGTTGTCACCTCCACCTGAACCACTTACACTTCCTTTGTTACAATCACACACACCATCAGCTCCACAGGTGCCATGACCACTACATTGAT
Organism: Proteromonas lacertae; assembly: GCA_002245135.1. NCBI lineage: Eukaryota > Bigyra > Opalinata > Proteromonadidae > Proteromonas > Proteromonas lacertae. The sequence continues at coordinate 2,736 of NGBS01000476.1, read as the reverse complement.
TGGGACAACCACTCAATACTAAATTCATCAACAATAAGCACGCTAAAAATCTCATTTTCTTTTTTTAGATACTTTTGTATAGTGATTATTGAATGATTGATAATCAAATTATTTTATCAAGCCAAACTATCAGTTTCTTTTTTTTTGTTTTTAATGAGATATGAATGAAATTGAACAACAAAGTACATCAAAATTGTATGAACAAATCAAAAATATGAAAATAAGACATATTATTAATTAATTAAACTTTACCAGTATATCTAGCATTACTACGCCATTTTGGACCAACTCTCTCTTCAGGTCGCAGATCTTCACTATCTCGAGTATAAATAAACGTGTGTTTATGATTATCCAAGTTAAAATCAATTGGTTTACCACTTTCTGGATCTTTAGCAAGAAATGTACTACTTGGAGGTTCATCTCTAAATTGAAAGTATTCTGTCTTATATTCATCAGCAAAGATCGTTTTAGGTGGAGGTCTTAAAGGAACATATTTACCAGAAGGTAAATGACAATTTCGAACCATTTTCAATGCATATTTCTTTACTGGTAACTCAAGAATATCACCACATTTATCACCTTGAGAAGCTCCTCCTTTAGGTATATACGGTTTAAACTCTATATCATCTACTACTACTTTACTTAACCAATCTTTATGCATTCTTTCTTCATATTCTTTTTGTTCTCTAATCATTGATTCACCACTTAAAAATACAGATTGAGTATAATATGGATCTTTTTCTTTAGATGGAATATATTTATCACCAACTTTCTTACATGGTTTAAATCCACCAAAATATTGAGGAGGTGGTAAATGTAAATCTAATTCAGGTTTACCTTCTGGAGCTGGACCTCCTCTTTCATCTACTGGACATTCATCTTCATCAGCAAAACCAGCAGCTAATTCTTCAGCTCGAGCTGCACTTACTTTATTAAATGCTGGTAATTTAGAATCAGTTATAAAACCTTGAGGAACTAACCATTTCTTTTCTTCTTCTAATTTTTCTAATTTTTCCATACTTTGCATTGATCCTAATTGGATTGTTTGACTTGAGAATTCTTTTGAATAGGTATAAGTTGCTGTTGGATCTTCTTGAAGTTTCTTAAATAATTCTTGTTTTTGTAATTCAGTACATTGGAGTTTTTGACCTGAATAAATATAGATTTCATCTTTACTATTCATTTCTATTTGATATTCTTCTAATTCTTTCTTTGCTTCATTTCTCATTCGACGGCTTATTTCATTATTTGGACGGATATAATCTTTTTCTTTATATGTCTTTAAGGATTTTAAAAATTCAGGATTATTTTGATCTAATGGAGCTTTTAATCTTTCTTTTCGTAATGGATCATCTACAGGTGGATGAATATATCGATTTGTTTTATTTCGATCAATTGGAGGTAATGTTTCAAATGTGGCATTTGGATTTTCTAATAAGATTGATCTTTGTTGTAGTAATGTAGATTGTAAATTATCGAAATTATCTCCATATTCATCTTCATCTAATCTACAAGATTCACTATCATTGTTATCTTCATCATCATCATCTTCATTATTTCGATTTGATCGATTTGATCGATTTGATCGATTACTACTTCGACTGTTATTCTGTCGACTTTTCTTTGAAGCAGCTGTACTTGGAGCACTTTCATTATTATATCCTCTTTCATCACTTATCTTTACAGTTTCACCAAATTTCGATTCTATATCAACTAAACCATTATAACTTGGAAAAGAATTTACTTTTTGTAACATATCTAATCTTTTAGTATAACGAATTGTATTCAATGCAGATAATGCTTCTAAACATTCTCTTGGCACTTTATTATCATTATATACAGTTGCATTTGATAATAATTCTTTCAATGGATTTCTAAGTCGAATTGTCTTTAATTCTAAATGGAAATTAGTGTATAATCGATTAGTAAATCGAATCTTTGAATTGTATAATATTTTGATCTTGTGATTTGTTGGTTCACTTCGTCTTAATAATTGTCTCATTATGGACATTGATTCATCACTTAATCCTTCAATTAGTACATATCTTCTTTTATCTTCCACTACTTGAAAACCTGTTAAAATATCTAATTCATTCGTTTGAGCTTTTTCTTTTCTTCTTCACTTAATCGGTAGGATACATATGTCATTTCTTCAGGAATAAATCGACGATTTACGTTATTGAATGTTTCAAATATTGAAGGAAATATTGGAGATTTGTATGGCAAAATTATACTATTTAAATAAATAATAATTAATTAATAAAATATACACTATTCTTTCAAAAATATCTGTTTGTTCATATTTCTTTCCATGAATTGTTTCTAATGGAGATATCTCATCATTGATTGGATGATAAATGGAAATTGAATAATTACATCGACTTTCATTTTCCATATATTTTCCAGGTAATGTTAGAATTTGTTCTACTTTGCTTAATTTCGCTTTATCAATACCAAGTTTTGGAATATATTGTCTCATTTTTGCTACTATTTGATTTGAACATTACAACCACATAAATAACCAATTTCTTCTTCTCTATTTCACCTTCTTTATTCTCTTCACTTCCTTCTTTGTTTTATTACTTCCATTTGATTTGATTGATAAATTTGATTTTCTATTTTTTGGGTGGTTGTGTGCTTTTTCTGCTACTTTACTTTTTCTTTTTTCTTTATTCTTCTTACCTTTTTTATCACTATCTGTTGATTTGGAGTCTCTGGTTCGACTTTCTCCTCCTG